>JAQIXC010000164.1:0-42141 GCA_034697605.1 Metabelba pulverosa
AGGGGGGGTGGGGTGGGATGAAGGTGAATATATATATACCTTTTCTTTGCTTGCAGCCATCAAAGCTATTAAAAATCTTTTCATAAAATCAAAGCAATTCTTCACAATCTCATCAAAATCAGTAACTTTTTCGAAAAATTCAGTTCAAATGTTTAGTTTGTATTCCCAATGCAATTACGCTCTCATGTGATAAGAATGTCTTTCGATAACAATTACTAAATAATTCATTTTTAGTGACAAACTTCTTAATTATAGAGACAATAATTATATATGGCTTTGCATCCATACAAAAACTCTTCCATTAAATTCATCATGTCAAATATTTGATCAGCAATGACGCAACTGCCTCTCGGATTCTCTATACAAAAATAATCGCATTTATTGAACTGTAAACCCAATAAATATTTTTATCATTGCATTGCGCGCTATAGTCAACGTCGAATCAAATTAAACTATTTATTTGTTTCAATTTATTAATTATTTTTATATAACATCAATAGTTTTTACATTACATTACATTATATTGTATTTTTTATTAATTTTTAAAGAAAATAAATTCAACAAATAGTTAAAAATATACTGAAGTATAGTATAGTATAAGGTATTTTTTAAATACTTCACACAGTTTTATATAATTTCTTATTAGAATAACCTTTATGATCTTACTTCAGAAACAATACATATTCTATAAATATTGTATATGTGCACAACAAGCATTTAAAAACTCAATTACAACATAATGATTATAAGCTAGTATATCTATAAATAATCAATAAATAAATTTAGGTCTTATAGAATGATTAACATTGATAACAATTCTGTAGAAACGGTACAATGTTTGGAGCAATCACTCGATTTATTTGAAGATGTTTGGAAATGGCAATTTTTAATTTAATATAATTACATTCAAAATTAAATTCGTTTTTATGCTAAATTCTAGTAGTGTAAGTAATGATTATAGTAAATAGCTGTACTGCGTATAAAATGGTGATTTTAATTTAAATTATCTTTTAAACACAGTATTATTTAAATTAACGTAAACCAGTCTGTGCAAAATATAATATACTAATATAACATTCTATTTTTATAACAATAATTGCATATTAACTCAATTCTATTCGAAGTAATTTATTTATTTTTTGTTGAATAACTTTGATATAAGTTAGGCATCATTTCATAGTGGAGAAAAAACCTTGCTCAATCGTTCAACCGCTTAACTGCATGCTCTACATGGCTTAATGTCTTGTGTTATGGCTTTTCTTATAACCGATCGCATACTCTGTGTAGAGTATAGATGAGAAAAATATTTCTGTTTTATTGCTATAAATTCTTTCAGCATTTTTATCCTATCCTTCAGTCCTTCAGCTGCTCTCGACATCTAATTAACTAAATTGTTTCGACTCTTCCATCCAATAACTTCTGGTTTGACAAACAATTTATTTTAATTATTTCACTTCTTATTGATTTGTTTATCTTATTTGCAACATGTCTTAATTAACAAACAAAAATTCTATTTCATAACACAAACAACAATTAAATCACTGTGAATGCCATAATTATTCACAAAACATATCTAGATCATTCAATTTATAACACACTACTTTATAATATCGTAAGATATATAAAAACATCAACAACAACAAAAATGTTTCAAAAACTAATATAGATTTAAAATATGCTAAACATACCTTAGAGAAGTAATATCGCTTAATAATACTGTTCAAATTCTAGACTGACACAGGATTAAAGATGTATAAAAAACATGATATATTTTAAAAGTAATAATCAAGGAAATTCACAGAAATATTTGATTGGAATAGAAAACAATAATATTAATCAATATACTGTATATTTACAATTTGATTTTAATATATAATAATTTCGATATTGAATTATTACATTAAGTTACTTTTGTATAGTTTACTGGTTTAATTAGCCAACTTTTAAAATATAATTGGATCACGTTTAAAACTTTGAGGTGATTTTCAATTCATCAATGCACCTTCAATCTTACACTGAACTCAATACAATAATTAAAGACTGAATAATTTATTAGATATCAAATATGCAAACATTTTGTAGTTATTATTGGATTGAGTGTTGACTAAAGTATATGACTCTATGCGAGAAGACATGCAATACTGGGTCTGTCGACGATTTCAAACATTTCAGCTCTTCTGTCAATCCTAACAATTGTTACCTAAACCTAATGCTCTCTCT
Organism: Metabelba pulverosa; assembly: GCA_034697605.1. Lineage (NCBI taxonomy): Eukaryota > Metazoa > Arthropoda > Arachnida > Sarcoptiformes > Damaeidae > Metabelba > Metabelba pulverosa. The sequence goes on from JAQIXC010000164.1 coordinate 2,221, forward strand.
CTCTCTCTCTCAGCGTTAGTATGCGTTTGGAGTTTGCGTTTAAGCGCTCTCTCCGTAACTCATTCTCGCAATACGTTTCGCAAACACTATATATTCGCAGTCTTTACAGAGATTGCGAATAAGAGATTCTAATTAATTTCGACAATTAATCCCAAATAATACAATTACAAGCAATTATGTTAAAATATTACACGGAATAAAATAATTAATATTTTAAGAATAGACAAATTGCTTTTATCTCTTATTAACAATTAGGAGAAAATGTATTCTTTTCGCAATCAAAGTCAAACAAAAATCAATTTTTTTTGTATAATTTCTAGTTTTGAATACACTGTCAGTTTAATTAATTAGAAATACAAATGAATTGCTTTTATCTAAATTGGGTCAAAATTTAAGGCAAAATATCTAATTAATTAGTATTTCAATTTAGAAGATGTGAGGCATTGGCTGGTAATGAATGTTTGCGGAATTTGTGGCCAAATGAGAGGTATATTCGGGAGAAAAGCCGATAAACGGTTCGTTTCGCGCAAAGCCTTAGGTCTCGACAGAGAGTTGCAGTTTTGGTCAGATATTCATATAATAATTGAGCGCTTAATGTCTCGAATATGACTTTATGTCTCAACTCACCCTAAAAGAAGATCTTTGTCAACACGTCTTCGCACTCGTGTTCACACTATTAGCAAATAAATACAGTTCGGACAGAGAGGCCGAGTAGGCGGCGGCTCAACCATACATTTGTGCGCAAACCAGTAAAGACGATAAATAATTTAACATGTATACTGTAAGTTATATAACAGATTGTAATTTGTATTGAAAAATAGAATATTCTAAGTTTACTCAATTAGAATAATATCTACAATAGCTTACATAGCTAATATTAATAATTTGATGTAGTATAATAATTATGTTTCACCATACTTAAATTACAATATTTGTATTTAAAACAAATGCTTCGAATAAATGTCAAATAATACAAAGCTATTAATATTAACGTATGGCTGAACCGGTCCGGTGCTGGAGGTTACCAAATACCAGGACCGGACCTCTTCATGAAGGACCTGGACCCGCACTTCTACCATCTCTGAGGACCCGGACTTGACTTTCGTAATATTATGTTTGTTTAGGAAAATAACGTGTTAAATTCTATATACCGGTAATTAATTTTATACATTAAATAACATCTATAAATATGCGTCACTTAAACTTAAACATTTATTATTTAACACTATTTCACTTTATTTGTTTGATTATAAGTTATATACTGTATTTTTGTGATTTTATAAACAATGATAATTTTTCTGAAATCTGAATGAGGTTCGAGATCTTAAGTCTCAAAGACCCGGACCTGGACCTCCTCATTAAGGAGTTGGGCCCGGATCTCTATTAAAATTGAGAGCCAACCCAGGTCCTTTCGCTTAGCTCTATATTAGTCAAATATTAAAATAAAATAATTGCAAAACAAATAAAATATGATATCATTATAAGTTCATAAATAATTGATGGCTTGTGTTGAATGAAATTATCTGATTTAATAAACACAATAAAACACAATACTTTGTTAACTTAGTTATTAAAAACTAAATCTATATACAAATGTAAACAATTTAAATAAAGTCGAATGAGATATAAGACTTACCCCATAATACTGTTTATCAGATTTATAATCAAAAGCATTGATTAAATTCTTCATAATTCCAATTGAATTGAAAGGAATGTAAAGACGAGTGTATTTGTAAAGTGAAACAAATTTATTGATTTAAGTTCATAAACGAGACGTTACGTAAAGACAGAGGAAATGCAAAAAACATTTGAAAAAAAGGAAAAAATTTCGACTGACTTTAGAAGAGAAAGATTTGGTAAATATTTCGGTGGAATAGCTCTTTCGGCGCTTAACTGTTTTACCCGTTTAGTTGTGAGTCACTTGCGAGCGCTCGGCAATAGTTTTAAGTGTTTTGAAGCTCTACTCCAAGTGCAAAGACCAACATGATTCATTTCATTCTTTCCACATAATGGCCCGATAGAGCTCGACATCTTTACCTCGCTCATTCTAGTAATCCATCTCACTAATTTCAATTCGTATTACAATGTAGTTTCAAATACTCAAACACCAAGTGCAAACATATAATAGCGAGGTAAATTCCTAAGGAAATTCTGGTCCTTAATTAAATATTCGCTGCATAAATCGATCGCGCAAGCATGGTAACAATTTACCCAACTCGAATCTCTAGTCAGATGTTTAGAAAATGAATTTTGAGACATATCTGCGAAAATAGTTGAAGTTCTGCCAAATGAGAGAACGAGTGTTTGGTTGCGAACAAGAGATGAAGAGAATGTCGAGAAGAAAGTGTCGGCGCTCTCGCTCTCGCTCTCCGCTCTCCTAATGATATATTGACTTTTGCCAAATGCACACAAAGTTCACAATAATCTTCACTATTTTTTAAACAAAATACTAATGGCTTCAATACCTATCACAATTTTTGCTCTGATTATAATGTAAGCTATAGATGAAAATGCATTACATTTTATGAAATTCTGTTCGAAATAAAAAGTTCATCATTTGATTGATTGCATTCATTAGTTTTTGCACTCAAAAAAAGTTTGTTTTTTAGTTTAGAAGTCAATAGAATAGAGTGAACTTGAAATACAAAAATAGAATATTTGGAGAAAAATGCCATAACTTTTCCAAATGAATATCACTGAACTGACAAGTAAATTGAATTCATTCAACAATTGATAACTTGCTTTTTCGACTTTTAACTTGCTAGTTTTAAAAAAATAAATAATTTTATGCATTCTACAATAAATGTAAGTTCAATGAAAATTATGTTTGCTGTATATGAATAGCCAAATGCGGTAACTAATTAAAACACAAATCGCTGGCTAAAGTAATTTAAAGTAATATTTAAAATTTAAATAAAAATTATTTATATATTCATTGATAATTATAATACTATTAAAAAAGTTTATAAAAATAATTTTAAATTTTGTTTGACGTTTAAAATCACTGTAAATACAGACTAATCTTTAACAAATAATAGTAATAAATTTTATCTAAAATATTGTAGACAGTCAATATTAAAATAATAAATTCGAATTACGAATAAACGCGTTAAAATAAAATATGTAATGCAAATTAAATATTCAACAATTGGTGTTTAGGAACAGAAATACAACAAATTGAATATAAATTATTAAAAATAGAAAAATAAACTTTAATATTCTAATGAGAATTATATTTAATTAAATACATTAATTAATAATTAGTGAGAGAAGAGGGAAACGAATGTAATGTTAATTTGTGCGATAACTTTGATGGATGTGTTGGTGGAAATGCAAAACTAAACTATATTACCGGCAATAGTGTGTAAAATGGATTCGCGTTTGTTGGCGCGCAGTCAACACATTCAACACATTCAACATGTTGCATTATTGAAAGCAAACTCGCGTTTTCTCACGCATTAATCAAAATAGTGTGCATGAAATAAGCCAGCTCATTGAAGTTGCCAAGATCATTATTCTTCAAACGCGTTCACCGTTTGCTTTGGCGCGCATTCTAATGGTTAAGTTAACACTATATGTAATTCGAAGTCAGAATTTGTTTGATTATCACAAGAATTCGTTTCACTCTTCAACTCATTTTCATTCAAAACAGTCGACGGATTCGAGTGTCGGATGATATGCAGTGAAGCGTTACTTCAATCGTACGATAAGTAAACTTTTTTCCTATCAATAGAATTCCTGCCTTTGCCTCAAATTAATGATCAATCGATTGACCACTAAGTTAGTGATCTTCTCGACGTCTTTTGCACATCAATTGTGACTCTTCGCCGAAAAGTCAAACTGAAAATTAAATCTTTGCGCTAAACAAATAATTATATCAACGAAATCACATTCAAATCAAAGTTTGACAATCAAATCAATGTAAAAATGCAGTTTCATGTTAATAATATCCAAAATTACGTCTATAAATAATTTAGAATCCTATGTTTAAATTATTACATGTATAAATATTAAAATATTCATAATAAAAAATAAATAAATTAAAAATTTTAAATATAATCTTTGTATTCTAAAATTTAATTTTTATATGGAACCTAACCAAATTAAATGATAAAATGTGATGAATTGAAATCATTTGTATATAATTAAATTACTATTAAAAGTATATTGCTATATTTACTATCTACTAAAAAAGTTGATAAATTAAAATTTTAACAAACTTATTTTATATTAAATATTTGCAATAAAAACTTATGTAAGTAAGTATTGTAGTATTGTAATAAGTAGTATATTTAAGTTATAATGTTGTTTAATTCAATTTTGTATATAAATTAAATTTCAGATTCAATTTGTTTTAAAACATGCTGTAATTTTGTAACCAAGTTCTTAAAAAATAATCTAATATCTAATAATCTAAAGTATCTAATAATCATTTAATTAGTTCCTAGTGTATTTCTCAATTTTATTATAGTAATCATATATAAATTACTCATTAAAACCAAGTATCATAATAATAATATCATACATCATAACAATTGTAAATAATAAAAATTTTATTATAATGAAAATAGTAAGTTATGGCATTACGTATTGTAGAATCTACCGTGTAGTTATACACAGTAGATATATTCATTATAATCAATAAAATCCTTTAAAATAATAAACAAATACTAATATTGAAAAATAGTACATAATTACAAAAGTGCTTTTTGTGTAAAAAGAAAATTTATTATAAGACTAAAAATACAGCATTCTATTTTCTATTTATTTTACGATCGCAAAGATTTTTCTCTCCAAAGAATAGCTTCGATGCGAATGAACTCTTCTTTTATTTTTTTTAATGAATAATAGATATATTTTAGGGTTTGTACTAAACTTTTCAAACAAATCACACAAAAATTCACATCGAATTGATTATTTGCTTTAAGTTGTCAAGAAATACAAATAAAAAATATTTCAATTATTTATTCTACTAATTAAGGTTTAATTAAATTTTTAAAAATTAATTTAAACTAACATTTTATTTACAATTAATATAGTTTTATTATTTATACTAAAAATGTCCGTTTAAAAAGTAAAAATAAGTAGCTTAAACAAGTAAAATGGTCAAATTTGCTACTCAATTTGTAATTGTATTATATTAATTTCTAAAATCAATTGTATATCTTTAAACTATCCAGATAAAATTAATAAATAAGTAAACGGAGTGTGGTTGTATTTTCCATTTACATTATTATGTTCGAAAATGTTACATGAATGTTTGGTTTAGGTAATAAGGTTTATTTTTAACTGAAATTTTAAAATGAGGGCTTGGTCAAACAACTAATTATTCATGTATTAACCAATAATTAGTAGTTTGATCAAGCGCTCATTTCAATATTTCAGTTAAAAATAAACCTTATAGTTTAGGTATTGTATATTTTAATTAATGATATTTATTGTATAGTATATTTATAAATATCTAAAACAAATAATAAAATTTTATATTTGTTAAAATTATATTATTTATTTATATTATATAAAATTAAACTGTAAATTAGCCATAATATTGATATTTAATCAAGCAACGCAATCTTAAAAACATGATAAAATATCATTATAAAAATATACATGAATTTAAATTGTTTAAAAATTTGTAGTAATATAAAAATTTATTAAATGATAATAATAAATATAATTATTCTTTTAATTCTAAAATTCTGCAGTTAATTAATATAAAAAATGACATGTTAAGCTTTTATTTCTAAACAAGTTTGCAGAATTTATATTTTTACTATGTCACTGACACTTAATACTTTAGAATATCAAAATGTAACTTACTATATTAAAATTAAAAATAGTAATACAATAATAATTACTGCAATATACAGTCGGTGGAATTTAAGAAAATTGACGTTTAACCCGATTTTCTCGGGAACTACTGGACCGATTTTAGAAATTTTCAATTCAGATTTTTTAAAATTGACCCCCGCATCTTCGTTATGAAGGAAATTTTAAAATATGTTTTACTTTTCAAATATAGCACATTTGATATTTTCAAAAATCTAAAAACTATGTTTTGCTGCTATTTGAAAAGTAAAACTTATTTTAAAATTTCCTTCATACCGAAGATGCGGGGGTCAATTCTAAAGAATCTGAATTAAAAATATATAAAATCGGTCCAGTAGTTCCCGAGAAAATCGGGTTAAACATCAATTTTCTTAAATTCCACCAACTGTATATAGTTAAAATCAAAATATTTATTTATAATTAAATTGAAAAAACATTATCTATAAATAAAAAAATATATACTTTTATATATTTAAAAAAACTTAATTCTTAAAACATGCTACAAAAAAGGAGAATTATACATTTATTCGCAAATATACTGTATCGTATAAAGTTGTTGTTCATTGCTCTCATTTCTAACTTATGGTATAAATCAAATTCAATAGTTTAGAAGAAATACTCTTAAAACTAATATTAGAATTATACAATATAAATTGTATTAAATAAAATCAATGTAACATAAAGTCATATAATATATTGTATGACTATTCGCGCCATCCGTTTTGCAAAATATACAATAAATATTCGATTTGAGCGTAAAGTATGAGTTCTCACAAATTGTGCCAAAATCTGACTTACATTTTGATATTCCTGATTGATAGCGATGTCTGCGCTTTGGTTCTCATCCATATTATCCGTGTCCTAACAAAAGTTACATTTTGCGTATAACATTAGCATGTATATAATTAATTAATTATTAATAATAATTATTCTTGTTATTTAAATTATTTTATATTATTTCAATTCAATTTATTAACAATCAAATGCTAATAAATTTATTAGTAATAATATTTAATAATAAGTTATAATTAGTTATTAATAAATAATAATAAACAAATAGTAAATTAATATTAAATTAAATTTTAGGCAAGCTAATTCTTAAAATTTAAAATACTATATTTACAAAAATGTATCCCAAAGAGATTATTAGAAACTTTATTGTTCAAATAATTTCGAAAAACGCTCATTTATCTAATTAAAAAAAACAAAAATGATAAATTATTGAAAATTAGCTATCTAAAGATAAATTTATTTAACAATCTTTAATATAATAAGCTTAAAGAGTGTAAAGTACAATTCTATTATCATATGCATAAATCAAAATGTGTCTATTATCAAAAAAAGGTTTGTAATATTTTCTTAAGAGTTTACCATGTTGCAGTTCAAATACTTTACTATAAAGAGTGAAAGCAGAAAGGAAAATTGTACGTTTTACGTACTATGAATAATACAATATTTATTTTTTCGAAAATGAAAGATTATAAAAATGGTCAGTGTAAAATAGAAATATAATTAAAATAATTAGTAATCCAATGTTGAAATAATCAATGAGTTCTTGAATTGATTTGATTAAAACGCATGCAGTATATCGACCGCTATGTTTGCAAATATGTAGGAACTGATAGTGCGATGAGCTATTAGCATGTTAAATTAAACGAGACGAAGTGTGAGATGTGAGGTGTGAGGTGTGAGATGTGAGATGTGAGGTGTGGGTGTGGGTGTGGGGTCTAACCTCAATGTCGGCGAGCACTCGGATCTCTTCGGCGAACCAACGGTAGTGATCGCCTAAAATGGAAATTCGGTTTAAGAAGTCTTTGATTTCGCGTCGAATCAATTGATTGGATTTGAAGTCATTGGGACAAAGCCGGGACCAGTCGTGTAGTAGTTTGAGAATAGCCCGGTGTGTGTTCGGCATAATCGGCTCGACCGCCACCTGCCCGGCCGAACCCGAGCGCGAGCCCGAGCGCGACGCCGAGCGCACTGTCGAGCCGGCAGACAATGGACTTTCGCTTTGGATTTGGCTCTTATTTGGCGCCAATTTCGACGGCGAGACTGCCGACGGACTCTGACCTACAATTGGCGGTAGTTTTGCATTTCATTTACAGTCATTCCATATAATAATTGCAATTTACAGTTATATTGTATAACTATGAACTCAAATGTTCAATCTTGTTAAATCTTGCTACTACAGTAACTTATCCTACACTAAACTTTAATTATTAGTATTGAAAATTTTTTCAATTATATCTTGAAACTTTTAAAACTCTTAATATAACAAGATAAATATTAGGACTATTAGGAGATGTAAGATATAAATAAACGTCAAATATTTACTATTTTATTTATTATGTTAAGAGTTTTAAAAGTTGCAATATAAAAATACTAATAAAAAGTTTAATACAAATGATAAAAGTTTATTGTAACACATATTAATAAAAAGCTAAAAAACAACATCGAAACAGTTTTATACACAACAAATCAATACATATTTTCATTTTTAAAAACTATATAAGATTAAAACATTTTTTTCTAACAAGTCATATTTAAAATCACTGCTGACAATAAGCTGGTTAATTAGAATCTATTGGCAATAGCACCAAACATAGCATACCTGAGTTGAGGCCAAACGTCGGGACATTAATAGCGGTTCCCTCGGCGGTAGCGCTTCGGATGAGTGGCGGCGGCGTCTGCGCCGATACGGGCTTTGGGTTGAGCGGGAGTTGGAGTGAGTTGGCGGCCATGCCGTCGAAGGTGACCCGGGGCACACTGCACGAGCGCGGCCGACTGAACGACGGGCTGATCGAGCGTTCGAGTGCTTCGCGTATATACGATGCAATCGAATTGCTATAATAGGCTAAACCGCCGGTCGGTAAGTGAGGAATGGGTGAAATCTCCGGTTGCGGCAGATTTTGCAATTCGCGTTGAAATCCCTTAATAAACGCTTCGTTCTCTTCGGGTGTGTCGAGAGCGGGTGGACTACTGGCCTCTGTCGAGCGGGACATGCGTTTGCGGCGTAGGCTCGAGAACCGAAAGGGCCGTTTGGATGAGTGGCCGGGAGAGCCGAGAGGAGTGCTGTCTTTGCTGTCGCCCTGAAACTGCTGTATCGTCGGGTCGGCCACCGATTTGCGACTCAATTGTTGGTTAAGTTTCAGAGTATTTAGATTTAGTGTTTGCGAGAGCTGGTGCTGTTGCTGCTGGTGTTGCTGTTGGTGCTGCTGCTGGTGCTGCTGCTGGTGCTGCTGCTGGTGCTGCTGCTGTGGCTGCTGAGCACTCGCTTTGGGAGTAGCTGTCGGGCCCATAGTTACGGTGACCGAAGTCTGTATTATCACTCGAGTGTCGACAAAGCCTTTGGGAGAAATGCATTTCGATATTAGCCATAATGCTAATAGAGTAGCATGAGCAATTACATTTTATGTGCAGTAATAACCATAAAGTGGTAATAAATGAGTAAATTGGGCGAAACGGGTAACCTTTCAAAGAGGTGCGCCTCTCGATGTCGACGCGGGCCGGGGAGAGGCTGGCCGTCGAGCAGTTGATAGTCAAATTCACGTTTCGCCGAGAGCTGAGCGACGCGTTCAGATCGAGCGCCGCATTGCTGGTGGAACTGGCGCGCGACCGCTCGCCCACCGACCCCGACGCCACACTCGAGCGGGAGGCCGCGTTCGACGGCCAGGCCCAGAACGACACGCACCCGAACATCTTGTGCTGCAATACTCGCAGTAGAGTTAGTGAGCAAACAGTGGTCGGAAAGGCTGACAAATAGAAGAATGAGTCGAATGAAGAGCTGTCCGACTCTTTGGTCACTCCCGACGGTAGGTCGACTTGAATGGCCGGTGGGATCGAACTGTTTGTGCGCTTAAGTTCGGTGCCGTCGAAGTAGTACGAGTCGTGCATTAGAGGGTCGTTGCACTCACTGTCCTCTCCATTAATGAGTTTCTCCTTTAGTTCAGACGTTTTGAGACGAATAGAGCGTTAATTGGTTTGAAAATAATTAAAATGCTATTAATGTTAATTCAAACGTTTATGCCGACTAATTTAGCAAGTTCATCTCAAATACCTCGATTTGCTTAATTAGATTAAAAACAATGCCTTCAATCGAAGCGCCCAGAAGTCGATTCTTGTTATTCAGCGGATAGACAGCTATCGGTGCTAACGATGTGCTCATTATATACCGGTCTTCGTCTGATTCTACTACTGGTGTTAGCGGTTGAAGACCCTCTTCTGCAAATAGTACATTGCAACAATTTATAAATTCATAATAAATGCTAATAAATACAACGCATATTACTTTGAAGAGTAGAAATAATGTGAGTAATTTTTAGATAAGCAATTGAATAAACAAGCTTGCCTAACAAGTCGAAAAGGTAGACCTTGTGCCGGAGCCGCTTCTCGAGGCCCAGGTAGACCATAATGCGCGCCGACTGGTGTTTGACGTACTTCGCGTACTTAGTCGTTGTGTTCGTATAAAACCATTCATCCGAAGGCAGAATCAGTTGCATCAGTGAATCGGGAATTTCGGCTTCGATTAGCACCGAATGGTGTTTCGGGTTGATCGCCAGGTTCGCCACAATTTGCAGCGCCAGACAAATCAATTGCTATTTAATTGCAAAGTAACCATGCCTATATATTACTTCCAGTTTTAAACATATTTTTATAATTGTATTATTGATTGCGCAAATTATTCTTCTAATTAATTATAATTATTAGCTGAATTTATTAATAAAATAACATGATAATTCAATAAATCTTATATTTATTAAATGTTTATTTAAAAAGTTATTTTCAATTTAAATACAATTTAATATTATTAATAAGTATATTTTTAGGTAATTTATAAATAAATAGTAACTTAAAATTATTCTCTGAAGACATTGCTAATTTGTTAATAAAGTTACTATGTGATTTATTTGAGTTTTATAATAGTTATTTGAAAATAAATTCATTGTTTAAATTTAGTAAACAATTTGTTGCTTAAAATAAAATTGAAAAAAATTATAGTTTTATTGCCGCAATGGGATGAAAAAATGATCATTTAAAGTTGTCGTTAATTTTGAAAACTTCTTCTCTTAATGTGCTCAAAAAGCGAGGAAAATGCTCATGCCTAGTTTTATCGACTGTCATTGATTTAAAAGCAATTTATTTAATGCCTAAACAAACAAACATATAAACCATAATGAAAATAAAGCACGAATTCGAGTAATTTAGCTATAATTCATTAGCTAATTGTCAAGATAGTTAACTAGCTAAATTTATATGTCATTAAAACTTTGATAAACTTTTTATCCGATTTTGTTAAGTATAAGTTTATCCGTGTTTTGAAAACATAAGACTTCACAAACTAAAACAAACTTTAGCATGCTCTTATTAACGGTACTTGCATTATATACTGTATATTTAATTAAAACATATTATGTTACTATTAATAATGAATTATTTGTTTATCTAAAAAATATATAAATGGTACAGTAAAATAGTTTTTAGATTCATACTGTATAACTTACTATATTTGCATTAAAATGTAAAATTATTGTAAAAAAATTGTTAAAAATATAATCATAATTACTTTTGTGAACACTTTGCTAATATTAATTATAATTAAATTTAAAAGTATTTGTTTTATTGTAAATAATTAATTTTTAATTTAATCCATATCTTTGTTATAAAAATACTATTTTGCAAATCAATTCGGTTGGAAAAGAATGTAGAAGGTGAAATTTAATTAGAACTTGATAGATGCGTCACTTGAATCAATGCAAAGAGACATTATTTTCAAGCGCTATCCGTGAGCCGTATTCTAACGATTAATTTGTTTTTAAACTTTCCTAAGAAATGAGTAAATCGTTTGATAGAACGCCTTAAGTGACTGCCTATACCGACCAAAGCTGAGGAAACAAATGCGACTAAAGTACCGAACAGTACAGTACTGTACAGTCGAGTAGAGTATTAAAAATAAGTTGGATTTTGTGATCGGCGAACTCATCACTTGTAAACTCATCGAATTGAACTGGCTAGAATTAGCTGGAATTGGAATCATGTCATACCGGGTCGTGTGTCGAATCAATAGCAGTGATGAGTACTTTGAGCGGTCCTTCACTGATGAGTCGGTTCTGCGCGTCTTCGCACTGACTCGAGTAGAGGAGAGCGCGCGCCGACAGGATTTGCAGGCAATGGTATGTGCACTGGCGTAGCCTACAATCAAATACAATCAAATTCAATCTTAATTCAGCCTGCTTATTTGCAAATAAATACCACTTTCCTAATCATCTCCTAACTTATTTCACTCATATTTAGCTTGCTACATTTATAATATACAAATATTTATTGCTGTCATAATATAAAAATATATATGCTGTATATTTTTATTGTCAAAAATAATTGCTTCTTTTCACTCCTAACTCTCATCTATAATTCACAATGTTCAATTAAATAAAAATATATTTTTAGAAGAAAATTGAATTTTTGTTTGAGAAATGATTTGAAAATACATGTTTCGCTCGAATATTAAATATTAAAGCAAAAAGCACTTGACTTTCTCGTATACATTGCTCATAATTTAATACCAGTGTAACAGATATTGACTTTAATCCAGACCTCAATTACAGTATCTATACATTCTATACATTCTATAGTCAACGTTCAAACTAACTCTTATATTATGCTTAAGTACTCAGTAGTGTATCACTGAATCGCAAATTGTTTGCAAACTTTAATTATTAAGAATCTATTTTCAACTCAATTATTGATTATATTTCACAAAGTTTCAAATTTCCTACAAAATCTAGATATAGATAAATAAATGTTAAGTCAAAATCAATATTAATTTATTTTAATTTATAATCTTTCAAAATATTCAATCCTGGCGTTCGTTTATATCTTTGTATGAGCCTATAATTTAGTATAAATCTGGGTGATACATTTTGCCCATTACCTATTTCGGTTATATTGTGTGATTTAGATAAAATTATAATGCATTATGAGTAAATGTTATCCTAGTATAGATTTTGATTACGTCCGATTGAATAGATTAAAAATGTACCATTGCACCAATAAGTTATCAAATTACCATAGGTAAAATAATTACTGCCATCATATAAATATCATGTTAATTTGTATAATTTTCTTAATTATAGCTCTTCCCAATTAAATTAAAATTCGATACATATTTTAATTAGAGAATATTAAGAATTTGTCAGCCGAAGTTTAATTTGACATGGTATAACATAAAAGATTGTAGAGAGTGTGGAGAGAGTGGCGAATATACTATAGTATATACTATTTGTAGGGAATAAGGGATAGACGGATAGACGGAGAGTGAGAGAAGTGAACGGATTAGCGAACAAACCTATGGCTTGGAGTACAGCACTGCTTAGAACCGGTGACCCTCTTATGTAAAGTAATGGCATTATTGAGAACATTAAGCATCAAATCAATGCCTTCTTTCACTAGTATTGAGAGAAGACATGTCTTCACTTGAGATCCACTTTCGGCGCTAATCCTATCGCCACAACTGTCAGTACTCGAGCCAAACAGGAGTGCGAGTGCAGAGCCGTGAGCACCGGCAGCGCCGAAATGAGTGCGCACGTTGGTGGCCGCGCTGTCCTTCTTGAGAGGGAGAGGAGAGCCGGATATAGTGGCGCTCTTATCGCGCAACCACTTCGACCAACTCTTCCGACTGTTCGACGCATTAGCGCTATTGTCGCTCCGAAACGCCTTCGGGTCGGCCAACGGGTCAACAGAGCCCGAGCCCGAGCCCGAGCCCGACTTGAACTGCTCTCGTAGGCTGAAGCTGCGAGTGGTCGACTTCAACGATGCGATAACCGGGCGCTTCGTATCCGCACTCGCGTTCGACACACCCGACGAGATGTGCGAAACGATTGGATGCCTTCGCTCTCTATTCGACTCATTCTTTGACTTCGATTTCGTCTTATCTCTCGATTCTCTCCACTCTTTCGCCTTTTTAGGGCCGGAATATGGCGTTTGATTGAATGTAAAGCCGAGTCGCGAGACGTCATATATGATGAAAGTGTCGATCAGTTTGTTGATCAGCAGCAGAGATGTGTATTGCAGTGATTGGCCGCCGCGTAGACATTGAATGCCGGCGCGCAGTAAGCCGCATAACTGGACGGCCAGCTTGTGCTTTGCATCTTGCTCAATTGGCGGTCGTTGTTTGCGCCCGAGCGAGCCGTCCGGCTGAGTCGGGTCGGACGCGCCTCGCGTCGGCTTCTGTCTGAGTAGTCGTCGTTGAGTGAGGTTTTCGCCACAACTCTCCGCAACGATTGTCTGTCGAAACAAATGCTTAGAAATTGCTTTTTCGCTAAATCTTTGAAATGGTTTGACATTTAACTGTTGCTGTCATTACTGTCAGTACTGTCTCTCCGTTGAGATTATCTGTCAAACAGTGTTTGTTCTCTCACTTCACTCAATGTTTACTTTGTATTTGCGATTCCATTCGATTAAATCAAAGCAAATAGTTTACGCCTTTTACTCAAAAGCCGAATAATTTAATTTATTCCCAAATATTAGTTACTCTCAAAAGTTTGTTTGCATTCATAAAATAATAGCTGGCTAAATACTATATTTAGTAAATATACTCTACAGTATAATCACGAGCTAAAATTCTCGCAGATTTTATTTTTCGCGCTTGCTATATATCGTATAAATATATTCTTGAATAACTTTCATATTAAAATTTTAAAGAATAAAATTCAACTACTAATTGAGTTAATAATAAACTAGTAACTTAAACAAAATAAAAATAAAAATACATTGTATCGCTTTTATGAATTACTTGATTAATAGTTTAAATAATATTGTAATGTTTATTCACACTAACAGTCGTATACTAAAAATTTTCTGAGTCGAGGCTGAGTTGGATCTCAAGTTTTAGTATTTTAGATTTTTAGTATATGACTGCAAAGTCAACTTTTAGGGATAAAGTTGATCTGGCTCAGTCTTGAGATTTACCTGAGTTTGAGCTCAAACTCGAGACCAAAATTTGATAAGTTTGATTTTAGAATAGATTTCGAGCTCAAACTCAGTCTTAACACTCGACCTCAGTCTCAAGACTCATTTTAGAATACTAGTGTAAGAGTCTAAAATTTACTGTTTACTCAAATACAGGTTCTAAGTATATTAATAGCAAGCGCGAAAAATAAAATCTGCGACACTTTTAGATCCTGAGTACAATGTACAGTACAGATGTACAGTGTGCATTTTATTGCACAATTGATTTTTAAAAATTTGTATTAATATATGATAAAATGTAATATTCTTCAGAAGATTAAGTAATTAAAATGTTGTTTTACACAAATGTATTCTCAATAAATAATTATGAATGTTTAAATTGAACTAATTAAAACGCTGTTAAATATAGGGTGGGCTAATTGGATTGCGTTGTAAATAGGAAATGAATGCAAAGACTTGAATGCAGTTAAAGACATCAATTGAATGATTGCATACCTGGAGTATCCGATTGAGTAATTGAGCCAAAGGTTTATGCAATTTGTTTCCGTCACTGAATTTTTCAGTAATTGAAATGAATTTCAACAAATCGTTCTGAAGGTTAGTCAGTATGAAAGGCACGCATTCGAGATTCGATGCCATCCTCTCCAGCATTTGCATACAATTAACTAACTGTACAAAATTGAAACAATTTTCGTCAAACTTCCCACTTTACATTTCAAATATACGAATGTCTAATTTAATATATTTTATTCTTTTTCCTAGTAGCAATTTATAAAAGAATGCAACTATGTGCAATTATTCAACATAAAAGGAAGAATGAAAAAATTTAATATATAATATATAAGATTTGTTTTGATGTATTGTTTATGAATTTGTTTACTACCAAGATCAATAAAATTAAATAATATATATAAATATATAGACAATTTATATAGATACAAGCTTGATATTGCAAAATTACATGTTGTTTTTGTTAAAGAACTTTTAACATACGTTTAAATAGCTATTTTGAGTTATACGTGGTTTCATTATATTATACTAATACTGTATATTTACTAGCGTTCGTTAATTTGTAAAATATGTAATTTCAAAATGTAAAATTACACTTAATATTTGTCAGTTTACATATGCTATTATTTATCTTTCAAAATCGTGTAAAATTAAATTATTAAAATGTGATTATTTTTAGTAAGATAGTTAAACTAGTACTCACAATTATATTGCAGTCAATTTTAAATAACAATTTTAAATTTGAGTTTTCAAAATAATAAGTATATTAATTAATTAAAAGAAATAAAAAAGATTAAATAAATAAAAAATTAAGTTTAGTAAAAATATACATTAGTATTTACAACTTATTTATAGTTTAATTTTCTGTTTTATTATTAATTCAAAATTTCTAATCATTTTAAAACTATACATAAATAAATATGAATTAAACAATATCTATTATAAAAATTATAAATATTTACATTAAAGTTTTTAATTTTACAAATTACATGTAATTTCTTGCATTCAAAATATATTTTACGTAAAATAACGAAAGCTAATATTTACATTATTATTTGGTGCATTCTTAGTTATATCCGTAGTGACTATTAATATTTTGTTAAACATTGTAATTTAGCAGCACAAATTCCTTAAATTATCAACAAGATAACTTTGTAATATATTATAAATTTATATATTTAGTTATTTTAGTTATTATCAGAGCTGTCAATTTTATAGAGGGTAGTTTAAATCTGGTTGCGTTATTATTGTAAATTAAGCAAGGACCAACAAGGACAATTCATATATCTCGTTTGTTTTTACACTTAAATCTCAATTCAATAAAATTTTTAATTGTGTAGTATACAGGCTTAATCATGTCAAGTTATAAGTTGGAATTTTATGCTCAATTATTAAAAGTTCGTTTATATATAAAACATTTAAACTGAACTATTAATCAGATAAAATCAACTTAGTCTATCAAATTAAGATGATTAAATTAGTATGATTAAAGGTTTATTTATAAAATCATTTGATTAATCCAATAAAGATTTCAACTCATCTTTTATTGTTATTATATTTATGAATATCTTTAAAATTGCAATATGCATGCATAAATTTCATAGGCATAAACTGACGTCATTGGGAATTTTTGGGAATTTTTTCAGCGTCTTTGACACAACTGGTTATTATAGATAAAGTCTACACTAAAATCTCTTGGCCAAAATTCCATAAATAAGCATGCTACCTTAGGGTCATGCCCTATACTAAAAAATATGATTTGAATAGAATAAATTTATATTGTGTTTTAGATTACGGTATTTCGAAAACTACTCTAAATTTTCAAATTTTCAAAATTCGAATCATTTTGAGATTAAAAAACAGTTTATTTGATAATTTAAATTCAAAGCGAATAGAATATCAAAAAATAATAAAGAATTGTATGAATCGTATGAATAGTGAGAGCTCTGAGAGCAATAAAAAGCGGCCCTAAATAGGAATGTCATTTAAGGCGGCATAACATATAAAATACTCATAAATTATACAGTATAGTACAGTATTTGCTTAAGAATAGAAGAAATTCATAAATAATATTATATTTCTAATAAAACTAGAAGGTTCTAAATTAAAAAATCGATATCTAATTCAAAAATAGTGCTACCACTGCGAATACACTGTATAAAATAAATTAATTGTATAATTATTTATTATAAATATGATAATAAATTAAACAAAAGGTTGTAAAAGAAAATGTGTAGAAATAATATTTTGCCCGTTTTTGATATATTTTGCCAAACAAAGTGACACTGAATGGAGAAAATTAGAATTTAAATGAAGAAAAATTCGACCCAATGTCTGCCGAATAATAAACTTCTTGACATTTATTCCATTCTTTTCCACTCTCTTCTCCTCTTCACTCCCAAACACAAGAGGGAGAGGGAGGGAGAGGAAGGGAGAGGGAGGGAGAGGGAGAAGAGGAGAGGAAAAGCAATAGACATTTGTTTTGTCGCTTCAATTATTTTCAAATAAAAAGTTAACATTTTTTCGTCTCTTCTCTCCACTAATAAACTCAAAATCGAGGCATTAGTAGTGTATTAGTGCCGAAGAGCAGAGCGCCAGCGATCACAGCATTTGTAGATTATTAGTGAAAGAAAACATATTTTCCATCACTTTTTCAATGGAAAACTAATAAATTAATAATAAACATCAAAAAGAAAATGAGTAACAAATATATCAAATCTATTTTTACCATGATTATTGTCTCATCTAAACATACAGTATATCAAGTATATTGATAGAGGCACTCTTAAATATCTCAGATTAATTTTATCATTATAATAATTACCATTTGTAAAATGTTGTTCATTAATGAACTTTTAAAATACCTTCACGAGTCAGTAAAATACATCATGCTTATTTTATTAAGAATTCTAAATAAATTTTAGTGGCAAGCCCTTTTATATTTGTTTATTCCTAATTGTCTACTCGTTATATATTGTAAATGTGAGAATAAATGCGTCATGTCATTGTGACTTCTACTCAATACTATTAGACGTCTATTATACGTGTGGCTTCTATTATACTACCGTAGAATTGATTGAATAAATATTAAGAAGGAATTTAGCATGTCTGGTTGAAATTTCAAAATGTTCTGTCAATGTATTAGCTGTCGTGAGTCGACATACAGTGTAAGCACTGATATCCTAACGAAGACCTATCGAGTGTTTCTATTAACGGCACTTCTAATTGATATATTCGGTTCACTATTACACTAATTAATAGGATCTCTACTATTAGTTAATGCTATTAAAGCACAAGAACTGACTAACTCTGTCGACGAGTTCTGACCACTCATTCCTAACCCTATTTTATGTCTTTTTATTTAATCCTACTTTCGGTTAAAACTTCAATAATAACCAAATACACTGCTCAAATTAATTCATTATAATTTAAATCAATTATTTTGGCTTATATAATTTATAAGGAGACCATGCAGTATGTTACATAAGCTAATATGATTGTTAGGAATTTATTCTAAGGTAAGCATGCTAGAAAATAATATTGAACTCAAAACAATTTGGGTAAAAAGTGCACTTTTGTAAGATATATGCGTGATAGAACACTGGAAATAGCTAGAGCAAACTAATGTGTGAAAATCTACTGTTACTGTAACAGCAACAATAAAATACATAGTTTAAATATATAATCAAAACGGAGTGCAGAGTGGGTTGACTATTATACAGTATAAATAAATTGGACGAATATATGCACCAAAATCTGTGTCGAAATTAAAGCGTCAATTAATTAGTCAATTCGAGCCGAACTAATCCGAACGAAACGAATCGAATCAACGATTATCTCGACTGTAGGCGCACTACCGGCGCATGCAGTCTATTGTACAGTATTGTACAGTGTATTGCTCTACCCTCTACATGTAAGAGCTATGTGCCAAGCATAATTTAGGCATTTCAAATAATCATTTAATTTGCAGATTTAAACTACAGTTTTACTAAGCAAATATTGAATTTAAAAATTAATATGCATAATTAGGGCTATGAATGTAAAAACGTAAGCCTTGTGCGAGAGTAAGTGTGCTATGGGTGCAATGTGCTACTGGTGCTCATGTTCTGCATGTAATCGACTTACGACGTTCTGATCCTCACTGGTCTGGTGCAAAACCGTCGGCGCAATGCTATCGCCGGCAATACTTTTCTTGTTGACGGCATTGACAGCACTGCCGGCACAACCGCTTCCGAAGGTGGCGTACGGGTCGGTCAGTAGAGTGTCGTCGACGGGTTGGCCGGACTGCGGGTCTAACGACTTGACCGACACGTTGTCCAAACAAATGTAGACGTCTTTGAGTTGTTGTCGATTCGTGGAAAACAAGTTATTACTCGTCTTTGCGGCCAATCTATGCTTTAACGCACTCTTATTGGCCGTAAAAATCGCATTCAAATTGAGGCCATCGTTGGTACTGCTGGTAGTGGACGACACGTCAACATCGGTGGCGACACTACATCCGCGAGCACTGGCACTGCCGGCGCTCGGATTGGCGAGTTTGAAGAGAGAGCTACTCGGGTTCGCTTTGGCGCCGCGATTGGCGCCACTTTGTTTCGGTACGATTTGAGCGAAAGCGTTGTCGACAATCGACTTCTGGAGCAGAAGAATGTATGGACTCATGTCGTCGCTGACGAGTTCGAACGGCGCGACCGCTTCGGTGTTCTTCGCGTACAGTTTGGCGCCGTTCTCGACCAACAGCTGTAGGCATGAGCGGGATATGTGTTCCTGACAGAGGCACAGGTGCAGTGGACTCACGCCGTAGCGGTCGACGGCATTCACTTGCGCCCCGTATTTGATAATTTCGCGCAGAATTGCGCTGTTATTGAGCGCAACGCACAGGAAGATAGGCGGCAGAGCGTACAGGTTCTCGCGCGTGTACTCCTCGTCGTAGGTGACGGGCATGCCGTCCACTCCCGTGTGCACCACTTTCAGGTTGGGCCACATGTCGGCGCGCAGTCGAATCACTTTCGTCGGCGTCGAGAAGCGGCCGATACTCGACAGCTCACTGTTTATAGAGCTCGGGCTCGAGTTGAGTGCAAAGTATATCGAATTGTGGCCCGCGTTGAGAGATCCACCACTTTGGCCGCCAACCCCGTGCGCAGACGGCCCGGCCATCGGTGTCAACAGGTGTGGACTGTTGGCCGAGCGCAGTGACGGCGTTCTAATGAGCGGTTCGCGGGAACTCGAGTTAATTAGATTGACGTTATTGATGGTGAGCCGGTCGGCGGTGTTGGCCGCACTCATGGGCGCTCCGCTCTCGTCGCTGGTGTGGCTGCTGCGGCGCCAGGGGTCCATACTGTACGGCATGACTCCGGCCTCGTTCGCGTCAATGCCGCTCCGGAGCAGCAGAAGAATCACATCGAATGAGTTGTTCTCAATGGCCAGATGTAAGCTATTGGTGAAAATGGACGGCGACTCTCCTCCCCGTTCTTCAGTCGACGCCGACTCGCGCCGGTTGAGCGCCGACGGGTCAGCGCCACTTCGGTTGGTAAAGTTCTCAATCATTGATTGGCTTTTCATCAGTTTGTTGGGGTTCGGGTCGGAGTCCAAGTGCTGCGAACTCCGACTCATCTTATCTAAAGCGCTGTCCGTTTTATCGCAATTCAAACTATTGGCGAACTTGTGGTGCAGTTCAAGCATACGGCTCACGAATCGGGTGTCGTTGTGCCGAATAGCCCGTTCCAGTTGCTCGGCCTCTACCGTCAAGTCGTTTATACTGGAGGCCAGACTCCCGTGCAGTGAATTAAACGAAGGACTCGGGGCTAACTGGCCGGCGCACATGGGAGTCGTGCAAAGGTTGGCAGGAGCACAAACACCGCCCGGCCCGTAGTGGTTGTAATTGTAATTGTAGTTATGACTGCCGGAGCCGTTGTGGTAGTTGACGAAGAGACTCGTCGGCGACACCAAAGGTTTGGCCAACGCTTTCGGTGCAAACATGTGCCCAAACTGCGCACCTGTAGTGGAAGACTCCGGGATATTATCACTGGAGGAGGCCTTTGACAGCGAATCCGCCGGTGATATCGAGAATTCCGGCGGAATCGGCGAACACACCGACAAAGTGGTCGGTCGCGGAGGTGTCGTCTGCGGAGTTGGCGTCCGCTTCTCGTCGGCCGCTTTCGCACAAGAAGTAGGTCTTTGGTCGCTGTCATCCCTGTCCTCAACAGCACTATCAGTGTCTTTATCGGTGACTATATTCACACAAATGGGCGACTCTTTCGCGACTGACGTCAACTGCTGACCGAAAGGCACGAACGGATCGAATCGCTGCGAACTCATCGAACACTGGCTTTGCTTTGAATTGCTTTCAATCGATTGAACGGCTCTTTCCGTCGCTTCGTTGGCCTCGTCTTTAGCGACAGTTTTGTTCGGATTTTGTTTCGCTTCGGATTCACCCAAACACTCGTCTCTCCTCTCCTCTCTCGCCTCTCTCTCCGCTCCGTCGGCTCTCTTTCGTGCCTCTGCTCTCAGTTTGCGTACAACTCGTCTGTAATTAATTAAATGATTCGGATCTCTAATCCGGAGCTCAAATTCAGACGAGTGTAGCTCTTGTAGCTCTTGTAGCTCTTGTAGCTCTTGTAGCTCTTGTAGCTCTTGTAGCTCTTGTAGCTCTGGTATGTATTCCGCGAGTTGTATGTATAGTAGGTCCGGTAGGTCTCGTAGGTGTCGTCTATGTGTTGGTCGTGTGTTGTCTGCTGTGCCGGTGCGTCTGCCGGTGCGTCTGGCGGTGCGTCGGCCGGTGTGTCGATGCGAGTGAGTAATGTTCGTCTCGACGAGTAGTCGTCGCGTCTTCGTCGCAGTGTTTGCAGTGTTTGTAGTGTTTGTCGAATGCGATGGCAATACCAATGACACCAATACTCGTCTGTATTCTCCTAAGGATTGCTGTTTAGTGACTGTCATCTAATTGAAAGACAAAAGCGAACACAACGTCAGGCAATGAGACAATGAGACCATCAGAATAGGGAAGCGCTTCCGAAGCACTCGCTTACGATTAACTCGACTCTAACTCTCGCTCTGCTCTGTCTTTGCGTTCAAATCTCGATTAGTGTAAACAATTGCAAGCATTACACTCTAATCACTCGAATCACTGCATAGAATGTATAGAATGTATAAATTTAGAACTGTAATGATTGTATGCAACTGTATAACAGACACTCCGTACAGAATTGACGTACAGTTTGAATATGAGAAGAGATTAAACGCATATTAATATCAATGCGAATGTCTGTTGAGAAGACATCTATTGTAGTGATTACAGTCTAATTGTGTCTCTTCTTTGTTTCGACACTCACTGCACACAAACACATCGAAACACATCGAAACACATCGAAACACATTGTCTCAGATATGGAAGCTTTGAATTCCAAATAACAAATAATACCAAATTCTTTATTTATTCATAAATTATAATTTAAAATTCTTATTTATACTATGCTACTTTAGTATATTCGCTCAATTACTAATATATAATTATTTAGTTTTATATTGATATTAAACTTTATTTAGATAATATCTGGACATTTACAGTATAATTTATGTAACAATTATCAAAATATATGTTTTTTATTTAGACATTTGAGTTTTAAACATTCTTAGTTAAAACATATCTTGCTTAAATAGGCAAGCTTGTTTAAATTGCGACAAATATAAACTGGGAGTGAAAAATTGTATTACTGCAATTACTATAATACAGTGCTCGTCATAAATGTGCGACAAAAATCGATTTTTATTGCCATGTGCAATATGTGAATAAAATGAGGTAAAATTAGCAAGCTCTTTTGTAGTAAAATCTATAAAGGACATCGAGCAGAACTTAAATATATCAAATATTTGTTTTAGTGTCATGTGGTTTATTCGCTAGGGGCGTTAAAGTCAAAAGTAAAAATTAATATGACATCTGTTTTTTTTAAAATTAAATTCGACATGCTGCATCGAATGGTAAAAGTTAACATGTACTAGCTCTAATCGTTTTTGAAATACTGTATAATTAGTTTTATATATTATCTTTAAGACCTGAGTCCGGACCTCTTGATGAAGACCTATGCCGGGCCTCTCAAGTATTTGAGGACCTAGGCCTGAACCTGGACCTCAAAAGGTCCAGGTCCGAAGACCTGAGGTTTTTTTTGCTCAGCTCTAAACAGCTCTATAAATTTAAACAAGAACATATTTAACCAAAATTGAAGAAAAAGGAAGTAATTATGAAAGAAAAAGCATAAAACAAATTGAATTAAACAAAACTAAAATTGAATAAAAAGAAGAGAATATAAGAAAAAACGAATTTATCAATAATTTAGTTCTTAATGGTTTGGTTGAAATTTGTGTTAAGTTAGTTTTTTGTTTTTCTAGCTAACAAACTGGCAAGGTAGGCTAGAGTAGGCTAGAGTGGGCTAGAGTAGGCTAGAGTAGGACTGGAAGCATGTCTTGTGCTGTTGTGTGGAAAACAAGAGAACAATCTGTTTGTGCAATAATCGTCAACTGCTGGCCGACTGTCACAAGCATTGGAGGAATTGGAAGAATTGGAAGAATTGGTCTATTCTTTCATAACTTCTGTCAAATTCAGTTAAACGATAAGAAACGCGAAAAACTGTTCTTCACTTATAAGTTCAATAATAGAGTGGATGTCTCGAAGTCATTGTCAAAGCTGTTTATGCAATAAAATATATGGAATGAGAAGTAATTGATTTTCGCAATACTACTATACACTTATTACACAGTATAGTACTACACAGTATATATACTTTTCTTTAGTGCATTCTTTTGCCAAATATCCTTCAATATAGCACTAACATTCATACACATTTAAATTCTAACTTACCACTTACTATCTTTCACATTTTATGCAATTATTTTGTTAATCATATTATTAGTTTGTTTTAAATGTTTTTTTTAATTCTTTATAGAATCAAACAATTTTACATGCTAATTTAAAAGTATTTATAAAAGTATATAATTTTGTACAGATTTATTGCATTATTTTTCTTATCATTTTAGGAAAATATTTTTAAAAGTTTAATATAAATTCTGCATTATTTGTGTTTTAATTAATAGGCAAAAAGTTAATTTTTCATCTACATTTTTAATAAAATTTGGTTAATAATTATTTATTTATACAGTTTTAACTAAAGGAATAAGTAGAAAAATAGCCTAGTCAAATATTTGAGAGTTGCAATTGAATTGAATTTGTGTGTAAACTCGAGCGCTTTTTTAGTTACAAATATTTGTTTTATACATTTAAAAAATCAATACTCTATTTAAATAAATGCTGATTTATTTGATCCTCTATTCTCCTAATACTGTCTATCGAATGCTTAGGCACTGATATTATGGGAATAGTATGTGAATAGTATAGCAATAGTAAGGGAACGTATATATATCGATGCCATTCCCTGAGGAGAATAGTCGCGGCGTTTCACGTCTTAAAGGTGTGTGCATTGAGGCGACGGCGACAGCGACGGCAACGGCAACCGCGTCCTCGCCTTCACTCCTCTCTTTCACAACTATATTGTTTTTCTAATCAGTTCTGTCAAACAAATGCTCTTTTTCTCCAAAGTATATACAGTATTTGGTGTCGACTTTTTAAACAGTTATTACACTTTTTTAGAAAATATTTCAAAAAATACCGCTACTATTTTGTAGGCTTTAATTTAGAAGTTATAACAAAAAAATGTTCGCATTTATTGAATTTGTAAAATAAAAAAATAATAATTATTATACTGTAGAACATATTTTTTAATTTAATTTATCAAATAAAATCACTATGATACTATAAAATGTCTACTATTTATTCTTTATTGTTCTAACCAAATTAAAATTTTGTAGAAATTATTGTATACTATTGTTAAGTTGAATTACATAATTTGAAATTATGTAAAATATGAAACAAATAATAATATGATATTATGGTTACGCTCATGTCGTTAGTGAGATATTGTAACCATTATTATATTTAATTTAAATATTAAATTATAACAAGCTTTTTTAATTATAAAATTACCTTCATACTCTATATTAGGTTTAGGATTGAGTGAAATAAATAACTTTATAAATTTTATAAATAAAAAATTTAAATTAAATATATATACTATAATCCTTGAAATAAAATATTTTTAGTAATAACCAGACTTAGGATTCGGATGCTTTTTCGATGCTTTATACTAAATATGGATGTTGAATATATATATAGGTCAATTTTTGTTGTATATGTTAAACTTTTAAACAGTATAATATACATGAGATTTACCATGAATTTTAGTAAAAAATTATTAATAAATTAATTAGTATATAGTTGACTATCGATTAGTTAAAAAAATAGTCAATTATTAAATTATCAACAATTGATTAATCAGTTATTGTTATAACAACTACCAAATAGTCAATTATCAGATTAATACACAACTCATTGATATTTTACATTTGCGCTTATTTATATTTGTGATTAACATACAAAACAATATTGTCCTATATGTTTAACACCCCGTATAAAACACCCAATTTCGAAGTCTGATAACGATTCAAATTAAATTTAATAAAATTAGAGCTTGTTAAAATAATATTTTAATTTATTTTATTTTATATAATAAAATAATAAATAATATAAGTTATAACTAAAATTGATTGTCCAGTTGTTTTTAAAATAATTACAATTCAATCTATACTAATTTTAATTCCATTCTTCATTTAACATATTCTACACTGATATAAAAAAATATATATTCATAAAAGTTAGATGCAAAATTTGAGTCAAACATTTTCATTGCCTAATCTATAAGAATGGGTAATGTGTTTGAGAGTCAGAGCATTTCGTGTTCCGATTTTTCTAAATTAGCTCAGCTTTAAAAGCCGTGTTTAATATCAAGTATCTTTTCCTTTAATACTTTATAGCGGGTAGAGAGCATGTAACTTTATTTCGATATCTATATGTGTATTACACCGTATATTTGTATCAATGCAAACAAATTCGAGTTGAAAAGAAGACTCAACTTGTTTGAGATGATTGTAGCAATGTACAGCGCATTGACTACATTTCTGTTCGTACTCTACATTAGGCTTACGTCTCGTTTCAGGTCTTTCTCGAAATTCCAATCGAATTATCGCTTTTTTTTATTTCGATACTAAAACGCGAACTAAATGTATTAATATATCATTTTAAAAAACATTTCCTCTTATATTCTTTGATACATTGAAGCAGTGTATAAATCAATTGATCATATTACATGAGACGAGTGTTAACAGAAAATAGAAACTCGAAATCTTACTGATAATGTCGAAGTGGAAAAGCGGCGCAATTTGTTTCATAACTTGTATTTAGCAGAGAATCGAAAAGACTTTCAAATTGCGATCCAATCTGTTTGGAGACGAGTCTGGATTCGATGCGTTCGCCGCAGACTAACCGCCGCTTCAACTCATCGACACTTCAACTCTTCCACACATCGCGTCATTGCCGAGCATTTCGTTTCATTTCTCCGAATTAACAATTTATCATATTTGCCAGCCTTTCCTTTATGGATAGTAAACTCTTTACCATGTTTATTCGGTTAATCCACTCTATTCCTTTCGGGTTCCTAAGATATATATTTAAATTAATTTTTTTAATAAACATTAAATTCAAATAATATTAGATATTACTGTATTAATAATAATAATAATATTTTATTTTGATATACAGTATATTTATACTTAAGTAAAAATTGCAGAATGTTATGTACATGTAATTGTATTACCGGTACTACAATATAATGATTATAAAATTAAGTAGCATAGTAGCATACTATTATTAAGTAGCATTAAATAGCATTTAGTTTAGCGTTTATGCTTAATAACTAAAAATTTACACTATACAATTTTACTTATTTATTATTCAATTAAGATAAAATCTGTTAAACCTATTAACAAATTTATTTAAAATTAAATTTTATAGCAATTTAATTTGATTTATGCAATGCTAACTAACAATATAACATTAAAAGTACTGTAAGTAATAAATACTTCATTTATAATACAAAAATTTTATCATGCCACTTTGTATAAATTATTTCGAGAAAATAGTACGGGCTCTAAAACCTAATTTTCTCGGTAACAAGTTGGCCGATTTTGAAAAACTCATGATTTTACTTTGATTCAGTTTAATATTATCAAAGTTATGTGAGATTCACATTTGTCATTTCATAATAAAACAAAATATTAAGTTGCTAATTTTAAATATTTCTTAATTTATAACTATAGAGATAAATAAAATAAGGATTTAAAAATTAAATTAATACAATTTTAAATGATAAACTCTTTGTTACTTTAAATCTTTAATGCAAAAATCAAATCACTTAATATTTTTTCATTATATCCTATGGGAAAATTTATGTGCGATAAAATTTGCTATGGTTTAGGTATTCCAATTTGCCTTGGTGAAAATTTTTCTCCAAAGTTCAAAACGAAGTGAACTAAAAATTTCTGAAATCGGTTGAGCGGTTCCCGAGATATTCATCAAAATATTGAATTTTCAGTTTTGCTCCATAGTGTCTGATTAGTTTAATTATTTATCTCTTTATTAGATTTGACTTAAGTTCGAATGTTAGAAAAAATATATTTGCAAACAAATCACATAATAATCTGGCACTTTAGCAAGTTTAGCAAGTTTGAGCACTACAATTGTTCTTATAAAGATTTATTCTTATTTATTAATAATATAGTATGTATTGTTTAGACAGAGCAATTTAAAATGAAGTATTATTGTATAATTATTTTAACAAATAAAAATAATCGATATTATTATTAAATAAAGATATATTGTATCTCAAAGATATCTGATCAAAATAACAAATTCCATTAATAAAATTACCAGGGTGCATTTGATTCATTCAAGCAAATGATAGCAACGCAAGAGCTGAGGAATAGCTCGAGTCCTGCTATTACTGCTATTACTGTTATTACGATTGGATCGAAAAAAAGATGAAAAAGTCATTAGAAATACATGACTTAAGCACTATATAAATACTATCTTTTTGCTGCTCTAATACTATCGATAATAAGACTCTTACGAAGGAATTAGTCTTATATTCATATATTAAGTTAGTTATTACCCAATTGATTGGTCGAACTTATGAATCAAGTTTTACAAACATCTGCCAAATAGTATAGACTTAACGTAATTAGCCATTCCTTCCATTCCTGCAAAACCAGATTTACGAATAAATCTCACCACGCTCGAATTTGATTTATTCATTTCACTCGCCAATAAACATGTTAACAAACAATCTTTAACTGAGTCAATACAGTACATAAGTTGCATTCATATATTTTAAGTTTTAAACTCTATATTGCTGTTGTATAAAATAATAACAGTTAATTAAAAAATTCAATTATAGTAAAAATTAATATAAAAGAATAATGTTAAATAATCATATATTGGTTTAAAATATGAACAGTTTTAATTATGTATACGTAGCAATATATATATATTTTATTTTTTAGAATTTAGTAAACTATAAATTAAATTTTTAATACTTTTAAAATAGTTAATAGTAAACTAAAAATCCTAATTTAAAAATAGTTTAAATAATTTGTAAAATAAAATTCATCTAAACATTTGCATAATTTTATTAAATGTTACAAAAAGATTACTAATCATAATTAGTATAATTAAATATACAAAGTAGATAAAGTCAGATACTAAAATTAAACACATTATTAATATAATTTAAATTCAACTCGTATCAAAGTATATTTTAATTCTTAATTAAAGTACCGGTAATTCCAACCATTAACAGTATATAATTAATTACAACAGTATACACAGTACTAGTGTTTGATTAAAACTAAAAATATGCTCAAACACACCCAACACTCAATATTATTTAATTTCAAGTAATAAATCAACAGATTTATTGCAAAATGGCATAATTACAGCTAATATTTAGTTTATTTTGGTTTTTATTAATTATAAAAATTTTAAAATTGTAATGTATAGATTTATAGCAACACTTAAACCATATTTGTCTTGATTTTACTAATTTTTAAAACTCATACTTAAAAGTGTAATTATTTTTAATATACAAGTAGATATTTTTGAATATCATTTCTATTTAAATTAAGTTAACAATATGCTTGTTTTTAGTAATCACATTGAAAAAATTGAACAAATGCTTTTTATAGAATCCTGATTTTTAATCATAATAATATAATACAATATAATTTTATAATTAAGTTATACTTTATTTTATAAATTAAAACAAAATTGATCATAAATTTAAATACAGTGTAGAATTGTTGAGTGGAATAAAATATCAATTCATTCGTCTAAACATTGTCTGTTATGAACCGAATCTCATTTGATTTGAGAACACATTTCCAGATCAATAAACTTAATATAAAATAAAATTGAAAACGATTTTCAGTTAAATATAACGCATTTCTCAATACTTTTTTGTGTATTTTCTCTAAGTTTTGCTAAAAATTTCATTCGTTTTCCTTTCTCTATAACTGAAATCATTTGCGAAATAAAATTTATTCATTCGAATTGAAAGTTTGGAGCTTTTCTACTATTATGTAATATTATTTAATATTTGGCTTTCAGATTTCACCAGGCATTTACTGACAAATTTGTCCAAAATTTGCATGCTAAAGTGCGACATTTAAAAACAATTCGTTTATTTATATAATTGATTCGTATAGTAAGACGCCATTTGATTATTTAATTAATTTATTATTTTTAGAATATTGTATAAAATTTACAAGCAACTATATTTTTTTTTATCCTACCGAACAAAATTCATCCAACTTTTGCAATGTATGAATTTTAATATTATATTCAAATTTTAAATATAAGCTGTCAACATAACGGAATAAATAAAATAAGCAATCTAAAATTGTATTTTCTTTATCATTTCTCAAATAATTGATTGCAATGGATTGATGTCAAATTTGCTAATAAATTAAACATAATAATGTAAGAATGCTATACAGTAGTAAAATGCATGTTAATTTAATACTGTTTCCAACAAATAAAAATAAACTCTAAATTGATATTTACTTTGAAATAACGTTTTAATCATAATTTATTAATTTACTTAAAATACTTAAATTTTATTTATATTATTTAACTAATTTATTACAAAGTGTTTGTTTTAGATAGTATATTATTGTGTAAAAACTAATACTAAAGCTTAAAATGAATCAAAAATTAACTTGAGAAAATCCTATTATATTCAATCCAATTGTTGTGATAAGAAACAGTAATACTGTTTCTGTGCAATTATAAAATAAAAAAATAATTATGACATATTTAAGAGCATGCATTCTATTGCAAGAAAATATTCTTGATATTCTTGGTTAAATTTGAAGAGTTAATTATACTTTCTAAGGAATAATTAAGCTCGAAATGGAAGCAAAAGATATTATTTATGTAAAGCCACGAAAGCATTAAAATACATTAATTGGATTTAACTCTTATTTAGACACTCACTCGCTATTGAGAGTTAATTGAATTTTTAGTCAAATTTCGAAATGTTTTGATTTTTTACAACTTTGATAAATTTAATCTTAAATACTCTGTATATTGTTTAAATACAATTTAAGATTTTGGAATAAAAGTAAACAATTTATTCCAACTTAATTAAATATTATTTAAATTGCAAATATTATAATAAGGAGCCACATAATAAATTTAAAATTAGTTCAATTTACCTTTGAACATGTTATTTGCTTTAACTGGCGGAATTCTGGTTTTAAGTTTAAATGTTTAATAGAAATAAGAAAATAAATTTGCTTGCCTTTTTGTCATAGAGTTAAGCTTGTGTTATTGATTAAATTTTTATACCCAGTATATCATTGAATGTGAGCTAATACTGTGTAAGAGATAATACGGTAGAAACCCACGCATTCACTGCATTCAACGCTTTTTGCAATAAAGGCATCCCTCGAACCCGAGCTTAGTTTTACGCAACAAAACGCTAAATTTTAATTTATTTTTTACGTATAAGTAATTGCAAAGAATGTAAAAAATAAATAGTTTTTAAAAATGTGTTCAGTATTTTGTCTTTTAATTTGCGAATTGTATGAAAGCCTTAGTAGTGAAGACCGGCTTTAATCTAATCGATTGCGACGTAACGAAGCCCTTCAGACTCGAGTCGACAAACTAACAGCGCTTTTGCCATTAAATGCCTACAAAAGTATGTTTGCATTCATTGCTACGTTTGCTAACAAACACTCTATTGTCTCACATTTTCATATCATTCAACTATTATTTTTAAATAACTATAGATTATCGATAAATTATATAAAGCAATCCTGCACACGGTGCCAACTTGTGCCATCTACAGTAGAGCATCTTGATCTTAAATCACTTCGGAACATATAATTGATTAAAATTATTAAGTAATATAAAATGGTAGATAAAGTTTATAATAGCTTTATATAATTTTCGACTTTGAAATTTTAAATAATAAGAAATAAATTAATATAAAATATGCCTAACATCGCGAGATTTTAGTGCAATAGCTAGTGTAACTTATATGTAAAGAGTGCAGCATTGATATAAAGTACATATTTTAATATATAAAATATAACAATGTTAAAAAATACTGGGCGGTTGAAGCGGTTTAGGCACATCAATTGTTATTATACTATTATCGCACCGGAATGTATATCCTATATTGGGAGTCGACGGTTCAGTACCGACAGCTGGTTCTGTCCCGCGTGCCGCTGGTCGGGACCCACGCAGAGACGGACGCATCGAGAGTGGGTTGCGTTGAGAAGACAGCGCGAGTGCCGAAGCCGAACAACCGGTACAAAAGCGAATTGTGCCGCCAATACTACGGACTGGGCTATTGCGAGTACGGCAGCAAGTGCATGTTCGCACACGGCCGCGCCGAGCTCAAGACCAACGTCTCCCGGCCGCGCAACTACAAAACGCGCATTTGCACCGAATACCAGTACAAAGGGTATTGTGCGTTCGGCAGTAGGTGCTCATTCGTCCATGAGCGCAATAACCCGATGGAACTGCTGGCGAAGGCAATGGAGAAGTGCCGGACACTCCCGATGCCATGCAATCCAAGCGAAGGCCGAGATTTGCCGCAATTCTATCCGTGCGATGCGTCGACTCGTAGACCAGACCCTGCGATGTGCGAAGAGGAGAGTCTACTGCCTGTCAGTTCATTACTCATCATTTTGAACGACTGCCCTCTTTCACCAAACTAACATCGTAGAACTGATCTCGTTTTGTACCTTACATTTTAATCCCTCATTTAGAGTTATTTCAATGCATTTCTTTATATTTGTCTATATTTTTAAGTATTTTTATTTATTTATTTAATTCAAATTTTTAATTATGTTTTTATTTAGATTTTAAATTCTATTCACAGAAAAAATGTTCATAGCTATCAGCTATTTTTGGCAGTTAACTTCTAACAACTTCTAGTTGGTGTGATCAATCTAGTTAATAATCATCTGCACATTGCCAAAAATAGCTGATAGCTATCATTTTTGACCAAGTGAACTTTTTCAGTTATGATCGTTATTAAATTATCAATATAATAGAATATGTATATACAGCACTGGTCAATCTGTGAGATTTGTTTTTGTATAATTTATTTTACTAATTGTTTTTAATTTATTGTTATCTAATTATTTGTTGTTTGAACTCGACTTCATTTGATATCAGCTTCGGTTGTAATGAACTTTCGAGTATAAAAATAATAAATCCAATCCAATATATTTGTTATATATAGTCTATAAGATACACATTAAGAAATTCAAATGCCGGTAATTAATTAATATACTATAAATTATATAATTAGTTACTCTAAATTTCGCTTCAAATTAATTTATGCATTTGCAAATTTTTAATAATTTATATCTAAGTAAACTTATAGTATACTTAACGTATATACTTACCAAATTTTAACTAACATGACTAAACATATAAATATAAACATTTGCTACATGGTAATATTTATTCAAAAAATATATAAAAATAAATACCGGTACTGTATTAAGACTGTAAGTTTATAGTACATTTTATTACATGTTTGAAATTTAACAAACAATATTGATTTAATATTATTATTATTTAAAATTGAAAATTTACTCAGATATAAATCACTAAAATATAGCATTGTGAGTAAACGAGCAATTTTGGCAAAAAGAGTACCTCATTAATAATTAGTAATTGTTTACTTTTAATTAATAATTATAATATAATTAGAAAAAAATTATTATTGGGCAAATTAAAATGTGTGTTGGTTATTGTACAATATACAGTGCCCTTTTAAAATCTGTTAAAAATATCTATGTAGTCAACAAGACAAAATGTGGGACAAAAATGGTCAAACTCTCGCCTTTGATAAAGAACATCGAAATGAACTCAAATATATTAAATATATGTTTGTATCTTATTTTGTGGTTCACCCGCTAGGGGGCTTTAAAGTAAAAAATTTTAAATTATTATGTGTTTTCTGACTAACTTAGTTGTTCTAAGTCCAATGGCGAAAGTAAAAATGCTCTAGCGTTAGTAATTTTTAAAATATTAATAGCTTTATATAAATAATGTTTTATAATTAATTAATCTATTATAATTTTTGTTCCACTTTTTGTTTTGTCGACTACATCTGTCGATATTTGCTACAGACTTATGAAGGGAACTGTAGTATAATTTAAAAATTTATAATAATATTTAATTTAATTATCATAAAAGCATTATTAAAAATAAATTTAGTAACTAATTCATATAGACTTTATATTATAGAGTAAAGATTTTCTCATAAGAAAAGCATTCCGTTAGTCAGCACACGAATGCAATAATCAAAATGTTATACAGTATTTTCATTATATACATTATTTTATAAATCAATTCATTCTTGCTAAATTTGTTATTTTAATTACAAATATATTAAATCTAGATTTAAAAAATCTACATTTATTTGCAAACTTTAATGTATTTAAATTGAATTTTTTTTTAAAAATTGAAACATATTAATCCTTAAGCTTAATATAAATAAATATATATTTACTAATTTAAAGAATTTACAATGATTGTTTGTTGACAATATAAATTATATATTAATTATTATGTAAGTATTTTTACAATTAGTTTAAGTTGATTATATATAATTTTAATAATGCTATCTTATGCTATTTTAATAATTATGCTATGCATAATGTATAATGTGCTGTAAAAATACTAGAATTTATTAGAAAAATAATATATTTTATCATATTTTGTATAATATGTATTTAACATAATTATATTATATTGTTTTAATTAATTTTAGAATTATTCTATAAATTTAATAATTATAATTATTTAGACTTTTCACTGTAGAGTCTAAACCTGCCGTCTCAAATATTGGCGCCCAGCGCTTTTTTATTAAAGTTTATTAGTAGGGAAGCGACAATAATGCTTTTGGGTGAATACTATCTGGCATACCCACACACATCAGTCATACGTCAACCAAAATATAGTATTTAAGCAAAATTATCTAAATTAATAATTATATCAAATATAGTCAAATTCAATATAGTTAAGTCGAATATTGTTAAGTCGAAAATACTCAAGTCAAATATCGTTAAGTCGAAAATCTCTAAATTGAATATTGTAAAATCGAATATTATCAAGCCTAATATTGCTACTTCCAATATAGTTACGTCAAATATTGTTATGTCGACTTAATAATATTTGACATAAAAATATTCGAATTTAAGATGTAGGACTTAACGACTTTAAATTTAGCAATATTTGATTTAATAATATTAGTCTTGACCTTATGTGACTTGACAATAATTGATTTTATAATATTTGATTAAAAGCTATTCGACTTAAGAATTTCGACTTAACAATACTCGACTCACTGTTTTTCGACTTAACAATATTCTACTTAACTATATTGGAAGCAGCAATACTAGACTTAATAATATTCGAATTTACAATATTCGACTTTAAATATTTAATTTTACAATATTTGATTGAGAGATTTTCGACTTAACGATATTTGACTTAAGTATTATTGACTTAACAATATTCGACTTAACTATATAGGATTTAGCAATATTAAACTTAATAATATTCAATTTTACAATATTGGACTTTAAAATATTTGATTTTATAATATTCGACTTAATGCTTTTCGACTTAACAATATTCGACTTAACTATATCGAATTTGACTATATTTGATATAATTATTAATTTAGATAATTTTGCTTAAATACTATATTTTGGTTGACGTATGACTGATGTGTGTGGGTATGCCAGATAGTATTCACCCAAAAGCATTATTGTCGCTTCCCTATTTATTAGCAAAGACATTAATTTATACAGTATAAAACTTTGAGTATAAAAATGATTAAAGTTTATTTATTAATCCTTTACTATTATTTAAAACTCTATTGAATTTGCGTATGAATTTTAATAAATAAACTTTAATCATTTTTATACTCAAAGTTTTATACTGTATAAATTAATGTCTTTGCTAATAAACTTTAATAAAAAAAGCGCTGGGCGCCTATCTTTGAGACGGCAGGTCTAAACTAATTTATTCAAATCAAACCTAAAATCGAAATAATAGAGTTTATAAAGAATTTATTGGTTTAAGTATGAAATCTTCGAAATTTGTTTCACTGCTTACGGCTATAAAACTCTTACAGCTTTTTGTAAAGATTTCAAAGAAGAGGTCGTTTTTTAAATATATTCTTATATATAGTTTTAGATTTTGATATAAAAAACTGTAGTTTAATAACAAAATCTTAAACAATAAGAAACAATCGTTTTTAAAATATCAAAATTTGGATAAAATAATTAAAAATAAGTATTATTTAAAACATAGACTCAATTATTGCATTAATGTTAAAAATATATAAAATGTTAAATTTTGCAAATTAATGCTGCGGAAAGAATTTTAATGAAAATAAACTTAAACATAAATTCTATTTGATATATGAAATATAAATACATGTTATTGATTATATATGTATATGATTATAATAATTATTATGTTAACAGTTTAATTTAAGTAAAAATGTTTAATTTTTATCTAAAGTGTTTATTAATTGGAGAATTAGATATAAAATTATAATATAACTAAATATACTTTTATATTTTAAAGAAATAAAATGTTAGCATATTATATATAATGTCAGTAGTGGAAAAAAGTGTAAAAGTTATTAGTAATAACTTGTTACTTTACTTTTTAAAATTAATGTATATTTAGTTATTAGAATATAAATGAAATATTTACAATTTAGTTTTTACTATTTATTAAAAATATACATTAACAACACTATTAAAGAATATTATTACTAATTAAATATATATTTAACAAAATAATTTAAATTTAAAACACATTAAAAAAATATTTGTCAGCAATTAATATTGCAATATTTACATTATTTAGTACTCATAACAAAAATATAACTAGATTACTGATTATTATAATTAATAAATAGAATGCATTTTATATATAATATAATTAAAATTAAACATTGCAGAAACTATTTTCGACTTTT
This sequence comes from Metabelba pulverosa, assembly GCA_034697605.1. NCBI lineage: Eukaryota > Metazoa > Arthropoda > Arachnida > Sarcoptiformes > Damaeidae > Metabelba > Metabelba pulverosa. The sequence continues at coordinate 39,048 of JAQIXC010000164.1, forward strand.
CAATAATTTTAATTTCTCTAAACACTAGTATTATTTTAAACATAAATTAGAACAAATTTTTATTTATATCTAATTGAATATTTCGACTAAAGATGTTTTATACTATTAGTGTTGTTTTGGCAATTGTGATAATAAATAGCAATAATAAATCTAATATTTAATTAATTTATTTATAAATTTAAGTAATGCTATTTCTGCCATTTCTGGAAATATGTTTTATAATTGAATCCAACACTAAATACTATATAAAATTTTTAAAAATATATTTATTAGAAACAAGCTAGATTATTTAATATAAACATTATGCCACAAAGTTTAAAACGCATCTTTTGAAAGTTTGTTCAAATAAAATATTGACCAGTACACATTGTTCTGTAAGTACCCGTATATTACACATTATATAAAAAATAAATTGAAATTTTTAAAAGTATATTCAAGAATTCACTACTGTTTTCCTTAAACACTTGAGTTAACACAGTACAATTTAGTAAACTATTGAAAATTCGACTTTGTATTTGTATTATAGCCTAATTGATTTAATCTGGCTAGAATTAATAGAAGCGAGAAGACTGTGCATTAATCGTACAAAATAGGCTTGCTATTGTCGTGGAATCGTTGGGGTAATGTGCGGCGAACTGTTCACAAATATGGCTTTTGATGGTTTAGTGTGTTTGTGCATTCAATAAATAGTAGCATGCTAGCATGTTAGCGTGCTCAATACTCGTTACGTTACAAGAGTTTTCCTTTTGACGTGTCTTCCAAAACTAGATTCCAATCCATGGCGACGACAGTACACACAATGCCATACAATGCACACACACTCTACCTGACAGAGCACTACCCGAGCACTACCCGAGCACTACCAGAGCACTACCCGAGCAATGCAGTGCCGGTGCAGACACACTGCAAAAGCAAAACATATCCTATTCTACTCTACACTCCATTCAAACTATTAATGCTATCAATGCATTCGATAAATAGATATCTTATATTTTATTCAGTTATTTATGTTTTCAATCAATAATCGACGACTCGATTCTTAATACACAAAAATATTTTTAAACAATACTAATAAAAAATTCTCCTTCACTGCAAAAAAATATTCTTAAATACAAATCGAATTTATTTTTACTTATATGCTCTGCTGATTATATAGTGTATTTTAAATTAATACATATAATAATATAAATAAGTTATTTATTATTTATAAAATTAACATAGATTAAATTTATAAACAAAAGTGCTATTTATAATATACGGCAAGTTAAATATTTGTATTATTATTTTACCTTTTTGTGCGAATAAATAAATGTTTATTTAATTAAGAAAATTGTTTTTAAATTGGAATCTATGAATGCATTGCCAGGAGAGAAACGCGAGTAACAATAAATATTTACACTTGATAAAACGACAATTATTTTAATTTAGTAATGTTTGCTTTCAAAACAATTCTGAATAATAACCCCAGGGTGCTCGACTACACGACAGTCTCGACATTCTCCACATTCTCTACATTTGCAATCCATACATAATTTATAATTATTTTTTGTTTTTAACTATACAATGCAAAAATTAAACTATTAAAGTTTGTTAACCTTTACAATAATTTAATTAAACTTAAGGCAATATAAAATTTTGGCTAAAGTTTTAATTATTTGTATTTGGCATGATTAGTTTATTTTTAATAACACGTTTCATTTTAGTGTTAGAATTAAAAGAATAAGAATTTATTGCTTTAATTTTGGCATTATAAACTTTAAAGCAAGATTAATTGATTATAACTTATTTATCTGCAAAAAACCATAGCTAATGTCAACCGCAATGACTACAATATAAAATGCAATCCGTTTTAACAGTTAAAACATACATTATTTAAGTTTACAATATAATTAAGCATTGTACGATTTTAGTATTGCTTGTGCAACACTTTTTTATATTAAACTTATAACAAAATAGTTTTTAAAACATATATATAATCATGGTTTTTGTTGTTAAATATAGTTAATATAAATTAAAAATTAGGTTTAATTAGAAACGAACGAAAGCGTGGATTTGATTGAAAGAAAATGCAATTATTATTCTTATGTAATGTATTGTTTGGATAACATTATTAACGAAACGCTGTTTATTCAGTGTAGAAGAGATAGAGAATACGACTGCAAAATATGATTGCAATTCCGTTTGTGTTCGTCAATGAAATTAATAGTTATATCAACAATAGAATTAGGTCGCATCAAAAGGCTAGCATGATTAATTATTATGGAAGTTTCTATATTGAGTTACAACAGAAATTACCTACAAAAAAAACTCTTTTCAAATTATTTCTCGCGCATGCAATAATTTTTTAAACATTTCAAATTAGCCAATTAGCATGTAAAAATACTTTTGAAATAATTTGCAAAACTCCCGCGCCTTTGCCAAAGCGGACATTACACACATTATTAGACAATACTATCTACTCTTTGAATTTAAGTTATATGGCATTTTGTCATGCATAATTGTTTCGAAATTTCTAGAAATTAGTTTTTCCACAATCTCACCAAATTGTCAAAATTAAAAGAACTTGAAAAATATTTATCAACTTCTAAAATTTAGTATCCGAGATGACGGAAGTTTTAACAAAATTAAAATTATATTGCAAATATATAGTATTTTTTGTACAATGTAAAACTTAAATCAACATTTTTGAATTCAGCCCGATAACTTTTAACTTATACCAGGCAATATACAGTATAATGTTTTAAAGCATGCTATAACCGTTATATCTAGTTAGTCTTATGATAACATTTTAACTTGAAATATTTTAAAATAAAAGTTGACGCGTTATAGTTAATGTTATCATAAGACAAACTAGATTTGTAAAATTTGAATGAATTTGAACTCAGGGTATAAATAGGGTCGACGGTTGTGTGACGATTCGTTAATTTTCATAAAATTAGTAAATTTTTAAATAGGTATTGTTTTATAACTTATATTGTTAAGACAACAGCATTTTGTTTATTTCGTGAATAAACTATAATATTAATGTTTTCACGACACTTTCAACCGATATTCATAAGCCACGTTCTGGTAAAAATTGGAAAATATAAAAACA
>JAQIXC010000165.1:0-42079 GCA_034697605.1 Metabelba pulverosa
AGCAAAAAGCGAACAAATTGTTTGGCAATTATCTGGAGGTTAAGCGACAGTTAATAGAAAGCAATGCTTTTCAATGACTTTGAGTTTTATTATAGCAATAAATCAGTTTAAGAATATGACTGAATATGACCTGGCAAGATTTTACATAGTTTTATCTTTTTTCATTATAATCAAGATGACTTTTATAATAAAGGGGAAGAGACGCGCATTCGAAGTAATCCTTCTGTTCGGCGCTCAGACATCATCTGATCTGAAGAACTGCGTCACTGAATGCCTTTTCTATTACAATATTATATTATTTTTATATTACTGTATCTCATAGTATCGCACCGGAGGGTCAGAATCGAGTGCAACTGCGCTTAAAGTTTTATGCAATTCCATACCCGTCCGCACATAATCACGAATTTTGGATAATTTACCCAAAATTTAATTTTTGTATATTTTATAATTTTTTTTATTAAAAGAATACTCTTATACTATATACCAAAAAAATTACGAATATTTAACCGATTTATAACTTTTATAGTAATGACTACATTATAATAAAATACTTTTGAAAAACATTTACTTTTGAATTTACCTTTTTTTGTCATGGCAAAATTTAAACTGTACTGTAATTATTTGACGAATTGTATTTAGCGCTACAATGGGTGGGACTGATGGCCAGATTTGTCTAATTTTCGGAATTTATTCACTCGAAAGCCCATTAGGACAGCAGTTATTGTTTAAGACTCTAAGTTATAGTTTTGCCACTATTTTCAAAGTAGCATGGCTTTTCTTGTATTACTAGCAAATCTATTGTAAAAACTTGTGATATTTCAAAACTATTTAAGCAATATAATTTTTGTTGATTAGATTGTATAATCAAAGGTAATACAGTCTAAAAGGAAATAATCAAATAGAACATTGATAATTCAAAATCTACGCCAACGAGTGGAGGTCATTGCAGGAATACACTGATGAAATTTTGCATTTGTTTTGCAGTAAACACTCCATAAACTTATCAAGCAGTACCGACAGTATAAAAGTTTGTTGATTCAGCTTGGTAAAATATACAATATTCCTGAATTTTATTAGTTTTTTAATGCTTATACATTTTAACTTAAAATTTTTAAGTAACTTGATAAAATTAATAAAATTAGTTTAACCAAGAAAAATGTGCGAAAATTTAAGCAGTGCAACGCGAGAATTGTGTTATAAACTGTGCAAAGACTATGTTTGGCCTAATTTAGCCGAAAATGCATTACAAATAACGCCAATTCCCGGCGTTTTAATGAACCAATTGTTTCGCTGCAGACGTCCCGAAGCAGTCGACGACAAACCGAATGAAATTGTTATTAAAGTCTACCGAAAGACCGAACGACCGCTTGAGTCGAAGCTAAGTCTCGGCACCGATTTGGTCGTCGGGTTAATGCTTTCAATCGCGGGTTTGGGTCCGAAGATCGTCGGCATATCAGACGACGCGGTTATTATGCAATACATTGAGGTTTGGAATGCAATGAAATTGAAATGTTTTTATATTAAAAAATATCTTTTATTAACTTAAAACCGAAAGTGTCATCAAATGAATTTAAATGACCGAAAGCAACCGAATATAGCGTTAGAATTGGGCCGAAAATTAGCCATGGCACATTTAATGCAACCGCCGATCATCCGGTCCGTCAACTGGTTCGCCGAGACATTCACCGAACAGAACGTCAATTCATACAAAAACTCCGCAAACAGTGAACTCATTCGACAAAACAATTTGAAATACTTTATCGAAAATGATTTCAAAACCGAATTCGAGTTTATCCGACAACTGGTCAGACGCAGCGAATCGCCGATTGTCTTCAGTCACAACGATTTCGGGTTTTACAATATTTTGGTCAAAGACTCGGATCAGTTGACGGCGAGCGACGACCGAATCGTATTGACTGACTTCGAGTTCTCGAGTTACGGCTATCGGTGCCGCGATCTCGGAATGGTGTTCAACGATTGGCTCAACGCCGAAGTATGGGTCCACGACATCGGCAATCAGATCGCGTACCATAAGAGCGGCGATCAGATTATTGAACCGTTTCTTAAGAGTTATTTCGCCGAAAGCGTCCGAATCTATGGCCAGAATTTTGCCGACAATCGCATCAATTCAGTCGAACACCTGTTGGCCGAAGCGAAAGCGGGACTATTGGTGCAGAAGTTGTTTCCCGTCCTTCTGTGCCTCAACGGAGAGCCCGGATCCTTCTTCAACATGACTAAACTCGAAATTTTGGTATGTTGCAAGGTTGCCAAGCAGCAATTATTAATTTCAACAAACTTACCAAGTTTAATTTTGAATTTAGCAAAAAGCGAACAAATTGTTTGGCAATTATCTGGAGGTTAAGCGACAGCTAATAGAAAGCAATGCTTTTCAATGATTTTTGGTTTTATTTTAGCAATAAATAAGTTTATGATTTGGCAAGATTTACATAGTTTTAGTTTAGCATTATAATCAAGATGACTTTATACAAAAACTACTTTTATTAGGAAAATATAAACTTAATTTTAAAAAGATCATATTAAATAGAAATATTTTGGCAAATAAATTAATTTAAAGATAAAATGCAAGTGTTATTAATTCGCACTTTTTATCGGTATATGTGTTAGAAAATACTTATTTTTAATAAACTTTTATTTCGATTTAATTTGCATTGAATTCAATGCAAATCTAATGCATTATCGCTCGCGATATCAATGCAATGCATATCGAATGCGAAAACTTTTTTTTAGTCAAAAAAGAGAGTCGAAGGGACCTCCGCTGGGGATCGAACCCAAGGCCTGCGCCTATCGACGCATCTCTTGGGTTCGACGCGTTTACCCGCTTAGCCACCGGAGGCCTTAGCTATAGACTGCGTAGAACTTCTAGTCTTCATCACCAGATCGCGCCAGTGTCGACAAAAACGGTTTTCTGCGCAACAGTTGTGCGCAGTTTTCTATCGCCTCTAATGCAATGCAGACTTTGTATTGCATTTCTTCATTCAAAGTGTTTGAGAAACAGGAAAAACGAATTAATAATAATTTAGACATTTGTTAGAACGGCGTAACTGTTTGCTGAACACCAGATACTCTTTCTATGTATTCGCAAAATACAGATAAACTGTTTTTTAAACTACTAATAAATTATTTATTAATTAGTTGTCAATAAATACGTTTAAATATAACGCTTAAAGTGTAAGGCTTTTGGCTGAGAAAGGGGTTTAAAAAGAGTGAATATAAAAAGCCGTTATTTATGAGCAGCTGTCGATCAACATGTGAAAGAAGTGAAAGAATTTTCGTATTTATTAAACTTTACGCGAATATAGACAACAAAAAAAGTTTTTATTTATTAACATTAAAATCAAATCAAATTTAAACCAAATTAAATGTAACGACAGTTTGAGATAAGGATTTGAAAAGTATTAGAAAATTATGTCAATTATAGGCAATATATTGTATTAAAGCGAAAGCAAATCACGCGAAACGGGAAAAGCAATCGAGAAATCAATTTCCGCCAATCGATGGGTTTTTTGTTGAATTTGTGTTCAATTCTGATCGCAATAATCGGTATTATATTCACGATTTACGTCAACTATCCGGAGCCGCCGATCAGTCCACTCCTATACCAGTGGCAGTCGTCCGGACACTCCTTCCGCTTCAACGGATTCGACATATTCTTCAAAGGTTTGTCTTCAGCCGAATCGCGAACTCATTGCCGAAAAGCCGTAATGACTGGCGATTGTGTCCATCAGATGAGGAGACGTCGGGTGCGAACAACATAACAGTGCTGTGTCTGCACGGCTTCCCGACCTCGAGCTTCGATTGGTACAAGACTTGGCCGCATCTGCGCCGCAATGTCCGCCGAATGATAGCCCCGGATCTGCTCGGCTTCGGCTTCAGTGATAAACCGGTTATACAATCGAAACGCGAGTCGAGTCTTGAGAACTAAATCCAATTTGCAATTGATTTTCGGCAGCGATTCCACACCTATTCGATCGAAGAGCAGTCGGATCTGATTGAGGAACTGCTGAGTCATTTGCGAGTGAAGAGCGTTCACGTGTTAGGCCACGGATACGGCGATATCGTCGCGCAGGAGCTGATGGCCCGACAGATGTAGGCATTGATTGGCCATTGACTGCGAAAATGCGATTAAATACTGAGAAATAATTTGTTTTTTACCGAAAAGTTCGCGTAAACTGTCGTTTAGTATCGAAAGCGTTTGTCTCCTAAACGGCGATATCTTCCCGACTCTTCATCGCTCAACACTTACCCAAAAAGTAATGTTTTTTCACTCATTTCCCGATTTTTCTCAAAATAATTATTTCGGTTCCGACGCCGACAGCTGTTACGGTCGCCAATAGTGGGAACAGTGATCTCAAAGCTATACAATTACTATCTCTTCAAATGGCAATTGGGCGCTGTGTTCGGCCCATACACTCAGCCCCTGTACGACGAGTTCCACGACTTCTGGAAAATACTTCGACAGAAGAACGGGTATCGCGTGATGGGAGACCTCCTGTCCTTCATCGACCAGTGGACGGCGAAGGAGGACCGATGGGTGGGCGCCGTCCGCACCAACAAGATTCCGCTTCATTTCATATACGGGCCGTCGGATCCGGTGAATCCGGCGCCGTTCGCACAGACCTACAAGAATCTCATTCCGAGTCCCAGTATTGATATCCTCGACGAAGACATCGGACATTACCCGCACTTAGAGACGCCGACGCGAGTCATGCGGTCATACCTGGAATGGCTGAAACGGAACGCCTATATCGAACAGTTAGTCTTCAATACATGAGTTGAGGAATCGATTCGATCGAATCGAGAGTTGCAATCATTTTATTTATTAGTATTCAACGGAAATCTCATTTAAAAAATGAATTTATTTTTTGAGTTTTATTTTTACTGACAATCACTTCAAACGATTCATTGAATTCCGGACCAAAACATACCGTTTCTACGGAAACAGTGTTTTGGCGAATAATTCTTATATGAAATGCTTTTTCGATGCAATAGTTTATACACAGAATCTATATTCCAATAAAAAGTATTAATTTTTTGTATTTTTACGTCGAATCGACTGATTTGTGATCGAGTTTTAGATTAAAAGTCGATTTAAAGACACAATGAATGACACATCGAGTGATACCGTCGTTAAGACAATAAAAGATTATTTCGATTTAACGGCGAATGATGTCACTCGTGAGCAACAGATCCAATTGAAAAAGTTCTTAAACTCGGCGATCAATACCGTACTCGTGATCGAGCGGAACGACGAGTCGCCGAATCAGGTCGTCTTCACGGCCCGAGAGTCGCATTCGGACGCGTCGGCCAAACACTGGCAGAGAAGCGACAATACATTGGTTTTCGTCAAATGCGCGAAAGAGTCGGACGATTCGGCGAACGAGTCGTTAGTGAATGAAACCGAAACGATAGCGCGTTTGCGGAGTCTTCTGCACCGATGCGACGGCTCGGCGGCGGCGGTAATGCACGCGTTGAGCGAATTGCGTCGTTCGGCCAAAACGGCGCCGATTGTCGACGCGTTGAGAGCCGAACGCGAGGATCTACTCCAAAAGGTGAGCGATTGGGCCGACAATTGCGCCGACGTTTCCGAATTGGATGCGAACGTCGATCTGATCGACCGAATCAGCGTTTTTAAGGCCAGAGAAGGCAAACTCAAAGCTGTGGTCCGGGTCTGCGATTCGCTGTTCGCCGATATCCCGAAGTATTCGGATTCGAAGCCGACGTTAGAGCAAATACAGCGCGAATTGAGTGATGAGGCGCTGCGTCTGTTCCGGGAATGGTATCAAAGTATGAAAGACATAAAACTCGACCACAAGAAGCAGTGCATCGAAATCGACACAACGAGTCAAGTGCCGAAAGTGACGTTCGATCCGCGAATCGTCAAATTGGCCGCCGATTCCGGTGTTCTCCGGTGTCTCGGCTTCGCGATGGCGCCGGACATCAGTGCCGTCGAAGCGGACGCCAAGAAATACGGCGGATATGCGCGAGAATTGCGCGAAATCGTGAACTTCTACTGCAGTGTCGCCGACCAGATCCTGCTGTCGCAGCGCCCGATGCTCATCGACTTGGCCAAGAAGTTCACGGCTCTGCTCGAGTCGCGCGACCGCATGTCCTGGAGTGACGACCAGAACCGACTGAACGCATGGCTCGAAGAGCTGAAGAAGTTTTCGAAACAGTTTGCGATCGAAAACCGATTGCTTCGGAAATATCACCAAAAGGTGTTGGTTCTCATCCGAGCCCTGTTTGACATCGAATTAGTCAAATGGCGAACGAATCTGAACGACGTGCGCACTCTGGTCCAGGAGATCGACTTCCGCTACCAGAACACGTTGCCATGGAAACGGCACTGGGATCACCAGCTCTACAAAATACTCGAATACCACTTCAACGACACACTCATTAAGTCCGACCACTTGTTGTCGTTCGGCGCCAATAATAAAAGCAATTTCTCGATTCGAGCGGTCGAGACGACGGGCGTCGGCGCCGCCGATACGTTGAAAGTCGAGCTGTGCTTCGCTTCGGGTGCTGTCGCGTACCGACCGCCGATCGAAGAGCTTAAGGCGAAAATCTACGGCCGAATCAAGACTTTCCTGTCGATGCCGGAGAAGTTCGAAGGGTTGGCGCCGTTGAGCGCCGGCAGCGACAAGAGTGGGAACGTTAAGAATAAGTCGCTATTCTATGCGATTTATTTACGGAATTTCAATAACTTCTCGATTCTCTACGAAAAGGCCAACGATATGGTCGACGAGTTGTTGCAGATTCGGCACAAGTTTGTCGAGTGGTGTGCGCTCTACCACCTGATCCGGCGCCAGACCAACGCCGATGATAGTAGCGATAGTTTGGCGCAATTCTTGGGATGCGATACTTTGGACGACTATAAGAATAATCTAATTCTCGTCAAAAGTAAAGCTCAAAAATTCAATAAAGACTTCGTCGACAATGAGATTGTTTGTAAATCCGGGGGTTTTGTGATAAACATATTCCCGATTAAGACATTCATCGATTGGCTGCTCATCGAAGTCGACAAACTGTTGGCCCGAAGTCTGAAGGAGAAGTGCGACGAAGAGATCGCAATAATCGACGGGAAATGCACCGAATTCTTGGCCATTACGTCGAAACGACCGGAAAATATCGGCGATTTGAAGCGCGTCGACAGTCTGTTGAAAACCGAACTCAAATCGTTTCAAACGGATCTGAATGAGAGATACGCCGAACTCGAGGCGAAGCTCTCGTTTCTCATGAAATGGTCGGCGAAAATAGCGCCCGATTTGAGTGACGTTTGCAACAAATTCGACGAATTCGAGAGAATCGCCGAAACGAAAGACTCGCTTTTGGATTCATATAAGTAAGCGATTCATCAGATTTTGAAAGTTTGTCCAAATTTTTGTGTCTATTCTCCCGAATGGCAGAGAAATACTGAAATCCCGGACCGACGCCGAGATGGGGAACGCGAGCGCAGAGATCGAGACGTTTGTGAACCGATGGAACGGATTGAGCGCCGAAACGCGCGAATCGAAAGACATGATTTCGGAACTGCGGGTCGAATGCGATCAACTGGTCGGCCGTTGCGATGAACTCTCGCAGAGTTGTGACTACTTTTCGGTGCGAAAGCCGAAAGCGTTCGAACTGTTCGCGAAGATCGCGGAGGAAGTGCACGAGACGGACGCCAAATGGAATCTCATCCAAGAGTTCGAGTCGGGAATCGCCAGATATGTGGACATGGAGTGGATCGTCAGTCGGAATAAGTTGAATGCGATTGAGAGCTATATCAGCAAATGGGAGGACGAGAACCCGAACGTCGGGCCAATGCTCACCAATCGGGTGAAGGAATGGCGCGAATTGCTGCTGATTCTCAAGCTATGTCGGGGCGAGTGCTTCGTCAAAGCGCATTGGCAGCAGTTTCTGGCGCTAATCGGACTGACCATCGACTACGAGAAGCTGAAGCTCTCGGATCTGGTCGGACATCGAAAGCAATTGGTTATCGCGAAGGAAGCCATCAAAGAGTTGAATACGAAGTGAGTATCGACTCAATTGTCGCACTATTTTAGACACAATTTAATTGATTTAATGATTGAATGACTCCTTTTGTGCGAACAGAGCGTCGAATGAGTTGTCAATTCGCGAGACATTCAACGAATTGGATTCGTTTGCGACGAACGCCGTACTCGTGCTCTACGCGCACGAGACGTCCGCCGGCGTCGAAATCAAACTAATCAAAGACTGGCGACTCATTCTGAATCAGGTCTCCGAATGCAGTCTAACGCTCCAAACGGTCAAAAACGCCGAGTTCTTCACCAGTGATTTGGCCGAACGCTCGTCGCTATGGGACAGCCGTTTGTCGCAATTGGATTCGATTCTCGCGCTCCTGAACGCCGTTCAGCGCAAATGGATATCTCTGGAGCCGATCTACGCGAAGGACGACACCGGGATGTTCACCGACTATACGTTTACGCCGGCGTCGCGCGACTTCCAGGACATACTTAAGCCGATCGCGAAGGACCCGCACGTCATGCGTCTGCTGCACATCACGGGTCTGGAGGAGCGGTTGAAGTCGATCGACAAGACTTTGATCGCCTGTCAGAAGAAGTTGCAGACGTTTATGGAGGAGTCGAGGGCTCGCTTTCCGCGCTTTTACTTCCTGGCCGACGACGACCTGCTCCTGATCCTGGCCGGGAAGGTCGAAGTGAACCAGGCCACTTTGCTTAAGAAGTTGTTTAATAACACGATTTGTAAAATAAATTTGGAGTCGAATAAGACTATTGTTAGCGTCGATAGTCCTGAAGGCGAAGTTGTCAAACTCAAGCAGCCGGTGCTCATCGAGAGCGAGAGGGGCGCGTCGGGCGTCGAGTCGTGGCTCCGAAACCTCGAAACGCAGCTCAAGTCGAGTCTCAAAGAAATGTTTTTCGATAGTCTGGCCGAGAATGAGCTGACAATGAGTGGCCAGGCGTGGGAACTGCCGGCACAGCTCTTGAGTTTAGTTAATTGGGTTCTGTTTACGCAGAAAACCGAAGAAGCGATTCGAAGACACACTTTAGAGGAACTGAAGTCGAGTTACGAGAAAGAGTTGGCATCACTGACGGCGCAGGAACTCGACTTCGAGAGCATTCTTCAGATAAAAGTCAAATCTCTTATCTTAGATAACATTCATTTCCTGACAGTCGTCGAAGAGCTGATTGAGAACGAGATCCGCGACTCCGAGGACTGGATTTGGAGAAAGCAGTTGCGGTTCTACGCGAATAAGCGCCGAACCAATGGCCTACTGAACATCCAAATGGGAAACGCGGCGTTTGAGTACAGTTTTGAATACCTGGGCTGCTTCGGCGGCGCCAAACTAGTGCACACACCGCTCACCGACAAGTGCTACCTAACCCTAACCCAAGGTATTGATTGGAAAGTTGGCTAAAGTTTTGTATTTAAACGACTCGTTGTTTGCGATTATAAAGCGATGGAAATGGGTTTGGGAGGCAATCCGTACGGTCCGGCCGGAACGGGCAAAACCGAAAGCGTGAAAGCGTTGGGTCAGCACTTCGGCCGACAGGTTATGGTCTTCAACTGCGACGAAGCGATTGACGTGAAGGCGATGACCCGAATACTGGTCGGCCTCATCAAGTGCGGCGCCTGGGGTTGCTTTGATGAGTTCAATCGACTTCAGTTGGATGTCTTGTCCGCTCTCTCCTCACAAATACAGGCCATTCAGTGGGCCATCAAATTCAAGTCGAAGACTGTTTTACTGCCCGAATATGGTATGAGTTGTTTAATATTTATACATGCTTAAAACTTTCAATCAATATAAACGGCCGATTGATAGGTGAGGTGAATATCAACAACTTTGCGGCCATTTTCATAACCCTAAACCCCGTCGGCAAGCAATACAAGGGCCGCAACCGACTGCCCGATAACCTGAAGTCGCTTTTCCTGCCGATCGCGATGTCTGTTCCGGACAATGAGATCATATCCCGGGTCTTACTGCTCGCCGAGGGATTCGAAAACAATTTGTCGAAACAATTGGGACAAAAGCTGACCATTTGGTTTGAGTTGGCCAGAGATTGTATGACTCATCAGCGGCACTACGATTGGGGTCTTCGGGCGATCAAGACGTGTCTCGAAGCGAGTGGTCGAGCGCTGAGGAGTAGCGGCAAAGACAGGGATGACGTGCGGATCGTAACCAACACTTTACGCAAACAAATCAAATCGAAACTCATCGATGAAGACGACCAGAAGTTCGAGTCACTGCTGGTCGACGTGTTTGGCCAGAAAGCCATTTACGAGAGCACCGGTATTAGGGATGAGTTGACCAATTGTGTGATGACTGTTCTGGAAGAGAAACACCTGATTGTGGATGAGGTCAGACATCCTGTGGTTTGAATTGTTGACAAAATTTGGATAAAATTAAAAATAACTTTTTATTATAATTTAGGCCCAAATAACCAAAATCGTGGAACTGGATGAGCAGCTCCGGTCCCGTTTGGGTGTTGTGATAGTAGGCCAGAGCGGCGCCGGAAAGTCGACGCTTTGGAAAGTGCTTCGGGAGGCCCGCAAACTACTGGACAGTAATTGCAACACAACTACAGTTATACTGAACCCGAAAGCCGTGACGCGAACCCAACTGTTGGGGTACGTCGACGAGGAGACGAGGGAATGGCACGACGGCCTACTCACGCATAAGTCACGTGAGATATCGCGCGATGAGTCGGGTTTGCAATTCTGGCTCATATTCGACGGCGACATCGATCCGGATTGGGTCGAAGCGCTCAATTCGGTGCTCGACGACAACCGCATCCTAACCCTACCGTCGGGCGAACGCATCGACTTTGATATCAAGCGCTGTAATCTAATCTTTGAGACGACATCCCTGGCCTTTGCATCCCCGGCCACGATATCCCGATTGGGTGTCGTTTGCGTCAATGGCGTGAAATACGCGCAACTGATGAGCGCCGGACTCAAGCAGATGGATGTGCGCCTCTCGCTGGACGAGTTGTGTCGGTACGTGTCGAGCGCCGACAACAAGCAGCTATCGGTGTCGCTCTCCCGGACCCTCCTGAGCCACATTCGCTACGCCGTAGAGGTAGACGCGGACCCAATGAAAGGCATACTACGTGTGCAGCGGAGTCTCAATCCAATTGATGCGAAATTAAAGCCAAAATCAGGTTTGGGTTTAATTAGTGTTTTATTTCAATCTTCAGATAAGATATGAATTGCTTTTAAATTCATTATTAATTCAAATTCTCAACAATTTCTCTGAAAAAACATTCGCTTTTTTGTGGGAAAAGGACTTCTCATCCAAACCCCAAGCGTTCAAAAAGCACTCGAATTAGTGAAGCCTTGGATTGATAGCGAGTCTAATGTCGTCATTATTGGCCCGAAAGGCGTCGGAAAGAGTGTTTTGGCGCAGCACTCGATCCTAACGACCGGAATGGTTGTTACGATTAATTGCACACCTGATACGCAGGCCAGGCAGATAATGTCGGCGCTGAAAGCAGCTTGCTCAATGAGCAGCACCGGCGCGTCCAAAGTGATGCGAAGCCCAACCAATAGTAAAATAATCATTTATTTGAAAAACTTAGAGCTCCTGAGGGCCGACAAATGGCAAACGAAGTCTGCGCTCGCATTCCTGTGCCAACTCATGTCGTACGACGGCGTGTATGACGAGCTGACCTTCGAATGGATCCAATTGAGTCGCTTCCAAGTGGTTGGCACCTGCACTCACCTCCAGTGCCTGGACACACGACTCGTGTCGCTCATGCATGTCGTCGATGTGCAACTGCCGCCCATACAGGAGATCGAGATTATACTCTTGGGTCGAATGCAAAGCGATTGCACATATAGTCAGACGTTTGTGAAGGCGTTTACGCGAATGAGTCGAGAGATTGAGACGTATTTCGAGTCAAAGCCATTAGATTTGCTTCGGATTGGGATTGAAGTCATTGAAGCCCTCAATCATTACTCGGAAGTCAATAATTCCGTTCTTAGCTATGAGTTCTGGAGAGCATTCCAGTGCCTATTCGTCGACGACTCGAGCGCCGAAACGCTCGACTCAGCCCTCAGATCGGTGTTTGGAGCGCCGGAAAGGGAAACCGTTTTTGCGAGCGCTAACGGCATTGGAAAGTTGGCGCCGCAGACGACCGACCAGTTTAGAGCTCAAATCAAAAAGACAGTCAACTCGTGGGTGAATGAGACTGAGATACAGGAGCCGTCTTTAGCTATAATACCCGAAACTATAGCACTATTTGCAGAATGCAATCAATTTCTCATTGAAACTGACGAACAGCTCAAGGGTTTAGTATTAGTCGGAAATAGCGGTTCGGGTCGAAAGTTGGCCATTCGGGCGACGGGTCATGCGTTCGGAATCGATACGGTTTGGTCGCCAAAACAGGCTTATAATGAGAAGCAGTTGAGCGCAGAGTTGGCGGCACTGGTGTCGGGAGAGGAGGAACAGACGGATCGGAAAGTGCTGATCATTATCGACGAAATCCACTTTCAACTCATACCACACCTGAGAGACAAAGTGTACCGAATTTTGTGCGAAAAGCACTCGAAAGCGATGCTCCGAATCGTACTAATCGTCGACGCGTTGGACGGCGTCGACGAGTCGATGTGGAGCCGCGTCTGTCACGTGCATCGCGTGCGCCAGTGGTCGCCCGAATCGCTGCTAGAGTTGCCGCAAATGATTATACCGGAGATCGTAAGCGAAGCGGAATTTGCGAAACATTTGCTACGAATCGACGCATTATTTGCGACTAAAAGCCAATCCGACGCCAATCGGCAGACATCGCAGCGAAGATATATCGCATTTATACACATATTTGCGAAAATAGTCGCCGAAAAACTGGCCGAACAGGAGAAGAGAGCCGAACATCTGGCGACAGGCGTTGGAAAGCTGGAGACGGCCGGCGCGGAAGTGGAGAAACTGAAGACCGAAGCGTTCGAACAGAAGGAACTGTTGGCCAACAAACGGCTCGAAGCGGATGACGCGTTCGCTCTGATCACGAATTCGATGCACGCGTCCGAAGACCAGAAGCTCGAGTTGGAGGAGATTAAGGCGAAGACGCAGATCGAGACCCGAAAGCTCGAGCTCCGGAAGGTCGAGATTGACGCCGAGCTCCAGCAGATCGAGCCGGTGCTGACGCAGGCCAAGCAGGCCGTCGGCTCGATTCGCTCCGAGTCGTTGGCCGAGATTCGGTCCCTACGGGCGCCGCCCGAAGTGATCCGCGATATTCTCGAAGGCGTTCTGCGGCTGATGGGCGTCAACGACACGTCTTGGGTGTCGATGAAGTCGTTCCTATCGAGACGTGGCGTCAAAGACGAGATCATGAACTTCGAGAGTCGAAAGATTACGCCAGAGATGAGACAAAAGGTATGAATACTGTTGTCGAGACTTCAGACGCGAATACGAAAAGCGATTTCCAAATGAGACGAAAAAAGTGCGCTTTTTATGCGATCTCTTCACGCGATTGCACTTCACTGACAGCGCTTATGATGTCTTACTCTTAGCTAACTTTCCGTTCGGCCAATGCAGGCGATGTGCGCTCACACTTACAGCCCAGAGGGCAATGGGTTGAGCACTCGAAAGTAGCTTGGTGATTTTAATGCAGAAATTGGTTCCGATATTTTACCCTGGGTCATACAGCTTTTTATAAATTTGATTAATTTATGTTTAAATTGAGATATTATTGAACTTTATTTAGAATCACTTTTTTCTAAACTCACTTTTAGGCATGCTAATTTTTTTCCTATCCGAGCAAAAGTAATTTTGAACTTTTATTTTTTGAATGATAGCTGAAAAACTCGAGTGTTTTTAATGATTGTTAAAAAACTTCGCTTTTTTTCTCCATTTGAACATTGTAATTCTAGATTGTACATAGTTTGAGCTCGTAATCGAAATCAAGTTTCATTTCAGATTACTTTTAAGACTTACAGTATAAATGATTTGTGTGTAATGTCTCAGATGTGATGCCACAGTTGTTCCTCAAATCGTAATACGAATTAATTTGTTTTGCAATAAATGTTTTCCTTTTTTTGGCGAACTATACTATACTATATTAGACAGTATAAATTTATATACATTGCATTCGATGTGTGTGTGTAATGTCAGACAATTAAATCACGCGATTTATCCACCGCTTAATCTCCTGTTCCTCCGATCCCTTTCCCGTTCGCGAAATTAAATTTAATTGCATCTAAAAACCAACTAAAAAGCTAGCATGCGCATTTTCTGCTCTTACTCCGAACAGTTGAAAGGAGCATTTTATTTTGCTTGATTAATAAGTTTAATGAACTAGTTTTTTTTTCTGCGTGAAATCGAAATTTATTTTCGTATTTGCAAATACAGCATGCCAATTATTTGCACACAAGTTATCATAGGATGCCATCCAATCCATGATTTATTGATTGAGTTTTTGAAAATAAAATTCCAATTTTGGAGAAACAAAACAAAACGAAAAATATTTTCTCCAAACGATTAAAATAAACTCAAAACTGTTCAATCATTTCGCGAAGCGATAAAATTATTCGGTTTATTATTTACTTTTTCATAAATTATTTCTTGCTAGTGTCTGATTATTTTCGATATTCACTTTTAACGCGTACAAAAACGAGCTTGTCTAAAAGTAACGCATTATTGTAGATAAAAATGTAATGTATCTTATTTTCTGACTTATTTTGATAGAATAGCGAAATTGCGATTTTCATACTTAATATTGAATATACTGTACACTTAAATGTGTTGCCAATACCACTGGAAGTGTATGTTTGGCTGAAAACTCGAAACAACTTTTGCTTTCTCTCTCGCATTCTCTCTCATTCTCTCTTATCTCCGACTCGACTCTATAGACCAGTTCATTGAAATGATTTTTTGCCACTAAATGATTGGAAAATTGATTTCTGACTCCACTCTCGCGAACCCCTCTCTCGCGCACTTACACTGACTCTCGGATGCGTTGAACCGATTGAGAGATTGAGAGTCAGCGCAAAGCGAGACATGAAATGGAATTTAATTTGAAAGTCCTTTTAACCATGCTCCTTTCTCTCCGATTGAAGCGGACGACATGAGATAAATGTTCATGCTAAATGAACAAAACGTAACTCTATTATACAAACTATGCGTTAAAATTTCGAATTATATTTCTTTCGTAAATAGTTTTTTGCTTTTAAACTGCAAAACAAGATATTATTAATTTGGAGGCAAAACAACACAAAAATTATAACCGGTTTTCATGTTATTCTCTCTTTCGAAGTGCTCACTCATTCACTCGATTATTGCTCTCTTCGCCGCTCTCTCGCTCGCTCTCCCATACTCTTCCGACTCTCTTTCGATTTAGTTATTTCAATAATTTTTACTTAATTTCAAAATTCAATCACATTTTTCGAGAGACTAACCGATTAGAACAGATATGACATTTCGGCGCTTAAGTGAAGAGTGACTGCGAGGGGAGAGAGAGAGAGAGAGAGAGAGAGAGAGAGAGAGAGAGAGAGAGAGAGAGAGTTAGGATCGGAAAGAAGCAAATTATCTGCACTTCTCAGTAATGACTATAAATTTTGGTATTAGAGTCTAATAGTGAGCCACACGAACGCGAATTAAATATTTTTATATTTTGCTAAACTTTGCTTAAATGAGATTGTTTGTTATTAAAGTCTTCGAAATGTGATCTTCTTGCTTATTTAATATGGAATAATTTTTATTTAATATGTTCTGTCTTCGAGACCAGAATATATTTCGAGTTAAGTTATTATGATTTGCGCCGAAAATATCAATTTTCGCTCGACTTTTGGCTGCATTTTTGCAAAAGTGCTTTAAGTTTCTCAAAACATATTTTGATTTTCGTTTTTCGAGATTTAGTTCTTTAAACTCCGAATCGCGAGACTCGGATCGAGAAATAATTTGTTGTTTGGAATGAAAATTCCTTTTCTCTGAAACTGAAATATTTGTTTAGATATTAATAATTCGCTAAAAGGGTCGAAAAAATGCCGTTTGCGCTCACATTTAGGTAATTACGTGAAACCCCTTTTTCGAAACGCATAATCAAATCAAAATAAATATATATTTTAAGCGTCTCTTCTGATTAATAGCCTCTCGTTTTTCAATGACTCGTAAATTCATACATAATATTCGCATTGCATTCGAACCGAAATTATTAACAATTTTTTGTTCGGAATTCAAGCGAAAAAAAAGAACTAAAATATAAAATAAGATAAGAGAGAGAAAGAAGTGAATAAATAAATTATTTCGAAAATTAAACATGAGAATTTGAATATGAATTGAAAATATGAATATTTAGCGATGGGTTAAATTACTTTTTCGCGTATCGCGTATAAGCTATTTATTACACATAACTTACATAATTTAAACAAGCAAGTTTCGCGAAAGACATGAAAATAAATTTTAAGCATTATTAATATTTGTTGCGAGACATTATCTGCAATTATATCGGTAGTTAATAAGACTGCAAGAATTATCATGTCAAAATATGCGCCGAGCAATTATTCAAGCTTAATTTTAAAACTCAACAAATTAGTTGCGAAAGCGTATGGCTGACGGAATGTCGTTTCTGATCAATAGGTCGAAGTGCTGCTGAAGAACCACTCGGACAGCTTCGAGCCGGCAGTGGCCAAACGGGCGTCGGTGGCGGCGGCACCGCTGGCCGAGTGGGTCAAAGCGAACGTCTCGTTCTCGCGAGTGCTGCACAAAATCAAACCCTTAGAAGAGGAACAGAATCGGCTCGAGTCGGGGCTGCGGTCGGCGCAGACACGCATGCATTCGCTCAGCAATCAGTTGGAAGGCGTCGAGACCGAAGTCGGCGCTCTCCGCACACGACTCAATCAGGTGACGGTCGAAGCGGCGCAGATCGAGGTGTCCCTCAAGCAGACCAATCAGACGCTCTCCCAGAGCGAGAAACTCATGACTGACCTGAGCGGTGAGTTCACGCGTTGGAAGCAACAGCTCCGGGAGATCAACGAAATGATGAGCTCATTGCCCGTCCACTCGCTCATTGCGGCCGCGTATGTCATCTATTGCTCGTCGGAGCCGTCGATCGAGACCCGGCGCCAGTTGTTCCTCGAGTGCTGTCGAACGGTCGGCGCCGATGAGTTCGATTTGCAGGCATTCCTCGGCTGTTCGGCCGAAGAGGACATCTTTATCGCCACTCAGTCGAGTCATTTGACGCCATTAATAGCGGATCCGTCGCGTAAAGTGCTGTCGCGGTTCGGCAAGTGTGAGGTCGCGGACATGAGAAGTCGTGATTGGATTAAAGTCATGGAATTGAGTCTACGGTTTGGCCGCACATTGATTATCAACGACTTCACGCGCATTGAGTTCCCGTTACTACCGGTGCTGCGGCAGGAGATATACGGCGGCGCCGACACTACGCGCAACTGGATATACATCGGCGACAAACGCGTCGACTATAACCGCAATTTCAAACTCTATTTGATTACCCAAGACGTGAGCGCCGGTGACTTTCGGAACCCACTGTTCAATTTGATAAACCTGTCGCCGAGCGGCAGCGGCATGACATCGGCGCTCCTGAGCCTCATAATCGAGTCGCGGCGCCCGGAGCTCGAGACGCGAAAACTCGAATTAGAGAAATCGAAACTGAAATTGGAGTCCGAGTTACGGGACTTGGAGTCGAAGCTGTTGTCGAAACTAATGGAGTCGACGGGCGATATACTCAACAACACCGAACTCGTCCGCAGCCTCAACGAGCTGAAGAAGTCGGCGCTGCAGGTCGAGCAGTCGCTGGCCGAGTCGGCGCGCCTGAGCGACGACCTGAACCGGGAACGGGACGAGTATCGAGCGCTCGCGCAGTTCGCGTCGCAAATCTATTTCCTGATCCGCGAATTGGCGAATCTGAACGTTATGTACCGCTTCGGTGTCGACGACTACGAGACGCTGTTCCGCAATTCGCTGCTAAGGTTCCCGGACCTGACGCCCAGCCAGTTCCTGCAGGTGAGTGTGTGTTTTTTGCTGCTTGCTTAATTAATTCTTAAACTCATTTCGATAATTTATTGCAAAGCCAAGCGCTTGTGTTGTTTTTACAGTGTATTTAATCCCCGAAACAGATCTTTGATTTATTTGCCCCGAACTCTGTTCTGACATAATGTGCAATCAGTTCTCGTTTTTTTTGTGTTACAGCACTCGGAGTAATAATTTTGTTTTGTTTTGTTTCGCTATTTTTGTTGTTCTTGTTGTCAATCATTAGATAAAGATATAAATTATTTGCGATTAATATGTGTTTAATGTCTTTAACCGTATAATACAAAACCGTTATATAACTTATAAATTATAACTAATATAAGAGGAGAACAAGAAAAGTGTTAATGTTTTTTACACAGAATATATGTTAATCCGCGCTAAAAACTAACGTCCGATTCCAATGAACTGTTTAAAAAAACAATACCATGTTCGAATAAGTCTCTGCCTCGAAAAAAATTGATTTACAACTGAGACTGTGTTCCACTTTTTTGCACTTTACTTTATTTTGTTTTGCTTTTCTTATTCGCAATTTTCGAAAACAATTTATACTGTTTTATGCGTTTTATGCGTTTTTTGTCTTTGATTTGCCTATAAATAAAAGTCAATATTGTTTCGCTCTCTCGAGTAAATCAATGCATAGAAAGAATTTGCAATTCGAGTAACGAGTGTTTGAACTTTAAATCGTTTTATCGGTACAAACGGAGTACGCATTTGAAGAATCGATCTAAATTTGAAATGCAAAAATCGCCGAATAAATACCCCGACAGATATGCCTGGCTGCAAATTGTTTGCGATTGCAATTTTATGCATGTATAATATCGTATACATTACCTGTGTATAGATTCCTGCAGTGTATACAAGCGCACACATAGCCGATAATTGCGGCGCTTGACTGTTGCACAAGACTAGCGATGGGCCGAATTCGCAATTAACGTTTTTTAGCACTCATAATTTTCGAAAAGCAAAAAAGATTATTCCTAATTAAAATACATATCAAAAACTCATAAAATTATTAGTCGATTACATAGTTTACAAAAACAATTAACTGAATGAATAAAATGGTTATAAAATTTTTTTAAGCGAAAACTAAAAAAGTTATGTTTTAATTATAAAAACGTGCATGCCTGTAATTAAATGTGTTTATTTGGTATTCGAATTTTATTTGCCAAATTAACCTGAATAAATAGTGTTTTGGGTAATTTGAGAAATTAGGATTCTGGACAAAAAATTGCCAAGAAATGATGATTTCGATGCTTATCTCGCGTATGGGGAGAGATTTGTGCATTGCAATTTAATTCGACACAATGCTAATGATGGAAAACTTTTTACCTTTAACTACATGTTTAATTAAAACCGTTTAAAGCGTAGCATTTTCGCTCTTCCACATTCTACATAGATAATTTTCGAGTTAGAGTTTAACTGGAATTATATTTAACTATAAATTAAAAAATTAGCAATTTTCTTCTGGCCCAACCTATCTAAATAGGTAATTTAAGCAAGTATAAAACTGCTTAATCCGAGCGTCGAGTTGTTCCCAACACACGATATGCAGCGGAAAAACTGCGAAATGATTTGAATGAATAAATCTTTGGATTTGTATTTATAAATAGGTTTTCTTGCAATACATTAATAATAAATTTATTTTATTTTTTTCTCAAATACTGAGAAATTCGAGTTCAGAGCTATTTAAAGAACTTATTTCTATACAGTATAAAGCGCTTACAATACCAGTACTCTTCAAAAACCGTAATTTAATGCAATTTTTTCTTAACTTTTTTTTATGTGCTATTAAAGGATCGATTGCTTTGTTTTTTATTATAGGCTATGAAGAGCTTATCCCATATTTTATTGAATATTATAAAAGCGGCGAAAAAAACACTGATTCCCAACACATGTCTTATATAACATTTGCTATTTTCGGGGCTAATAGCTCTGAGGGATTAATCAACTCACCCATACATCTCTCATGCGAGCACCGGTACCTACATATATTAGAGACGCACACAACACATACATCGAGAAAACATATCTAACCTTTTCGTTCAACTGATAGCTCATTACAGCGTTTTCGAGACGTTTTTTGCATTTGCGAGAAATTCGCTGCACTTTTCCCAAACAACTGGACCATTGAGTTTGAAAAATGGGTTTCAAAAAATTCCATTTTATAACAAAAAGATTGTTTGAAATGTGTTTTGAATGAAAAATGCCGTAAAATCTAATTTAATTTTATTGTATATCTTATATAAAAACTTTAAATTAGATTTTTGCGCCACTTTTGTGTGTTGCCGGAGATTTAGATATACAGTATATTATATTTATAGCTGAAGTTTGAAAAACTATTGTCTCAAAAGACTTATTAAAATTTTTCATTAAAAAGCGTTAAGACATAAGAAGATAATAGAAATGCAATTAATATCTAATTTCTAATCCCATTCGAAACGCTTATCATTCGGCAAAAGAAAGTTTTCAAAAACTTTTTTCTCGTTTTTATTAATGATATCAACACAAAGTTATCTGATTTGTAATTTTATACAGCACTTATACTGGTTATTATGAAACAGAGCTTTTAGAGACACATAACAAAATAAGTGGAAGAAAATAAAATGCATTTTTAATAAATTGAACTCAGCTTTCAATTACACAATGCCTTTACGACAACATTAAAACATAACAACAAAAAACTCAATTAAAATTTCAATTGAAAGAAACTTTTGGGTGATTTCGGAAAAACAAAAGCCTATAGATTAGTGTCTCAGTTATGCATTTCAACAATTAATCTGATTATTAGTTTCGAAGAATTCGCAGCAAAAAGAGATTGAATTTTTGATTTTATGCCGATTTATACGTATATTACATGTTATGTGTTATGAAAGACATTAGCGATTATCTGATGTGAGAACGAAATGCGAATTAATTATACGTTTAATAGGATTTATATAATTACGTATCGATGGGTCTGTTCCCCGAAGACAAAGTCGTATTCGAGCGCTTCGTGCGGAAGCGATGCGCTCGAGAGGCGAACTCCTTGAACACCGACCACAGCATCAATATCAGGGAATTCATACGTTTGATGTATGGCTCGGATAAAAAGGTTGCGCTTATTATGACGTCTCCCGGATCTGATCCGACCGCCGAAGTGCAGCAAATTGCCACTGAATTACGAGTTAGCAATTACACCATTCTTTCTATGGGCGCCGACATAATCGGTAGGGCCGAGCAGGCGGTCCGCGCCACCGATGACAGCATCGAATTACTCTGTTTGACAAACCTGCACCTCGTGGTGGTCTGGCTGCCGGTGCTGACCCACCTTCTCATCAATAATCGAAACGAGAGTAATAAGAAGTTCATAGTCTTGTGCACCGAATGCTGCGATGAGATCCCGACCCAATTGCTGGAGATGTCGGCGAAGTTCGCCTACGAGTCGGCGCCCGGTCTGCAGCACCAGTTGAAGCGCCTGACAGTCGACTCGAGTGTGAAGTCGAGTCCGGAGCTACACATTCTCTGCTATTTGCATGCGATATGCTGTGAGCGCCGGCACTTCGTTCCGCACGGCTGGACCAAACACTACGAGTTCGGGTTCAATGACTTTCGGTCGGCGATGAGTGTCATTCAGACGGTGCTCGAGGAGAAGGACAGGCGACTGCGCCTCGACTTCATTCGCGGCCTATTGGGTGCCGTCATATACGGCGGCAAAATAGACACCAAAGTCGACGACAATATACTGAAGGCTCTCATTGAGCGCTGGTTTAGTAAGAGCGCCGACGGACAGAAAAGTAACCTAAAGGACGAGATCGCTCTCTTAGGCCTATCGGCGAATGTAAACAAATTGCGCCAAACGGTGGTTGAGAGCCGACTGACCCGAGGCCTGAGTATTCTGGAAAAGGCGACCGATTCGGACAGAATTGGCAAAGAGTTCGAGAGATTGAGGACTCTATGGAAACAATTGGCGCCGAATGCGACCAAAGGCTCGAATGAGAGCTCAGCCGACGAGACGGCGAACGCATCGCCGGTTGAGTTGTACTTAAGGGCAGAACTGACTCATTCGCGGAAACTAATGCAACAGTTGGACACCGATCTCAATACCAGTGCAACCGATCCCGAGCTCAGCAAACAGTTGGCCAGCAATGAGACGCCGGACTCGTGGCTTAGTCTGTGGGCGAACGGTCCGCAAAGCGCCGACCTATTCATCCGGTGCTCAGTCGCGATGTGCAAAGAGATCCGACAATTGATGAGCAGAAGCCGGGGCTTCGACGCGGATCTGGACTACGATTTGTCGCATCTCTTTCAGCCGAACTCTTTGCTCAATGCACTGAAACAACAGGCGTCGAGACAACTGCACATTAGCGTCGATGAGCTAATGCTGTGCAGCACTTGGGGTCGACAGACCCTCACCGGCAGCACCGGCACCGGCACGCAGTCGATGCGCGTCACCATTAAAGGCATAGGCATTGAGGGCGCGCTCTTCGATGGCCAGCAGCTACTCGACTGCACACAAGACTCTCCGCTCCAATCAGATATGCCGGCGCTATCTCTCTATTTCCTGTCGAAGGTACGTCTGCCGCTGTCTAACGCACTCATCAGCACAAGTAGACTGTCATTTGATGCATGGCTTGCGCTGACACACACTCAGGCGGTCGACACTGTTTGCTGAATGCGATCGTTGTGTCGATTCTTAGCACAAGACAAAAGCTTTTTCTATACAACTTATTTATACAGTATGTTTTTGTACGAACGTGCCACTTTTAAGAGCTACTGCACTATTAAGTGCCACTATTAAGATAGCCATTATGCTTTTTTGCTCATTTAAACGTTTGCTTTTATTGTCTATACATTCTATAACTTATCATACATTCTATTCGCGAACCGCATACCACAGGCGAACCGAAAGCCGTACGACTCGTCCGAAACGCTATGTCTGCCGCTGTTCGGCAACTCGAGCCGCGAGTCGGTCGTCACACACCTCGATGTGCCGATCGCTCGCCAGACGCACTCGCATTGGACCGAATGCGCCGCTTCGCTGGTGATTAGCTATGGAACGCATACCTAATTAGTTCCGTTCCGTTCCATACGTTTCTACGAATAGGCCTTTAATTCCCTTTAATTAGTTTGACTTCAATTCCGATCTATTCTTCTCTACTCTTCTCCTCACCTGTTGTTGACTTCAACCCTACTCTCGACTGTTGACGGAGATCTGAATTTTGATTTTGATGTCAACTTTATTCAGATCTGATATCAATATCTAAATATAAACTAATTGTTTTAATTAAAGGCTAATTATTTTCTTAATGAAGTTTTATGTAAATTTATGTTTTAATAAAAATCGTTTAATCAGTTTTTTCTTGTTTATCGCAAACTATTTTAAAGTAACGCTTTTTCCCGTTCTTTGCCTTTAATTACGGTTTTCTTTAATTATATTTTTGAGTGTTTTTTGTAAATAAAAAAGTGTTTCGAAAAGAGCGTTATTTCGTATTTCCTATTATAAAAAATTTGTTTCTAATCTATAGTAACTCACATTTTGACGGATCTGTGAGAACGCATTTCGACGACCGATTCGGCGATACTTTTCTGTTTCATATCATTAGTCAGTTCTCGTAAGAGTGAACTTCAAAAATATATTAACGTTTTTGAGGCAAAAAAAAAGTTTTTGATGAAATTCTGCGATCAAAGGGCATTAGTAGTGCAGAAACGTACAGTCTACATTATACTCTGTACTGTATCACCTGAGTTGAGACAAAAACTTTCACAAAAATCGCTTTATTTTTGGGTACATATCATGTCTGGCTGTCGACGAATGAGAAGAAGGTCTGCAATTGAAAAAAGTGGCAAAACATGGTATTACACAACAGCGCCGACAGCAGCACCGCTTCGACACCGTCTCTCATGTGTTCGCAAAAAACGACAAAAACTATTCTCTACTAAAATAAGAACTTTTTTCAATGTTTTTGCTGTTTTTCAGCTTTAATTTATTTGCAGAAAACTTTTTTCGCTTCTCTTTGGTTCTCATTCTCACTCTTCAGCCAATTATTCGACTGTTTTTTGGAGTGAAAACTAAAAACAGATTTTTGTTGTGTCGACAATAGGCCCGAACGGACTGCACAGTATAATTAAGTCGCGAAAACCTTTGTCTCTAATTCGAGTACTAATATGTGTTATGCATAACGAATCGAGTATTAGATTTCTCTATTCGAGTGGCGATTAAATTCGGTCTTAAAATTGTTATGTATAGAGAAATTAGGCAAAAGAGCGATTTTCTTCTGTCTATTCGATGACGTGAAGGCAACTGCGCTCTCAAGCGTAGGCTTGTTAGACCCCCGAGGGCTCACTCGCAAAACAAAAAACTAGCAATGTGTTTTAAAAGCAGACTAATAATGACAATAATCTTCGAGCATTTTTCGCCGTACTTTAGATTTTTAAAGTTAAAAGCGTTTTCGAGACTATGTTTGTGCGAAATATTGTGAAAAATTGTGTTTTTTCGTGCATTTTATGCTAATATAACTCATTTGCCTTCAAAACACATTATATTTTTTCCGAATGATTAGAATTTTGAAATTCTGTGTAATTTATAGATTGAAATCGATTTGATTTTTCAATTATTCCGCTTTTTCAGGCTATTTACGAAAACCCACACAAAACGCTAAAAATATACAGTGTAAATTTAGAAAAATTTAAAGATTTAAATGCAGTTATTGCGTTTGCATTTAAATCGATTGATTAATTTATTGATTTTATGCAGAATACTTGAAAAAACTTTTTAACTTTTTGCCCAGACAAAATTAATTATTAATTAATTGCACATAAATCCAATTTATCAATCAATTCGCAACTTTGCTTTTAGTCTGTAATTTGAGATAAATTGTCAGCAAATTATTATTATATACTGTATAATTGGAAATAATTTTATACAAAATGCAACTTAGTTAAATTATTAGAATGATTAAAACGTTTTTAAACACAACCAAAATAAGAAAAGTGGTTCAGACGTTAAAACAAAAATCTGATTATTATTTCTTAATTAAAGTCGGGGTAAGAATTGGAGAAAATTGGGAAAATATCAGAAATATTTTCCTATTGAATGGCGAAGAGTGAGTGTAATATACAGTAAAATTTATTCCGTATATCAATGGCAACGTGTGGTCACTAACCCATTATTCATAACTCTTTAATATGTCTTAAAACCGCAAAAATTCTTCAGAAATACATCACAACAATAGCGGCGATAGGGGAGAGAGAGAGAGAGAGAGAGAGAGAGAGAGAGAGAGAGAGAGAGAGAGAGAGAGAGAGCAGGAGAGAGCTGAACATTAATGGTTTGGATATTAAAATATTTGTACATTTGGTTGGAATAGAAGATAACTATAGATATAATGAGAGGACGAGTGGAAGGTTTGGAAGGTTTTGGCGTTTTGGAGACGGCTTTACGCGAACAGATCTGCCCCTCATTTCGGTTTAATAATACGCTCGAAGTGCCAGTGCCTGTGCCAGTGCTGAGCGCACAGGTATCGCAGGTATCGCTGGGATAGGAGTATTGGGGAAACCGACTCAACAACTTCATGACCACATGAGTGCAACGATAGCGAAGTGTTTCTCAAAAGTTTCGTTTCGAGAGTCGGAGCGCCAGTAGAGAAGTTGACTGCGAGTGGAGTTGCACAGAGAGAGCCCAACGGAGCAGAGCTCAGGTACACACACTGTCGTGCGGTTTAATCGATGTATTCGAGCGCTCGTATGGCTCGTATACCTCGAATCCAACAGTAATTCCAGTTTTCGAGTGCTATAAATGTGAAGTGTATTCCGCTTTCGGGCCAAACATTATTGTATATAAACTTTTTTTTCGTCGATAGCATTCAGTCCGCTATCAGACGGTTCTCACAAAACAAATATTTCAACTTTTGCTCCGATAGGCGAGCGTCGAGTGCGCGCATCCCAGTGCTCATCGGCGATCCAGCGCTTCGGATGTTGAGACCGAACCGAATGCGCGATTTAATAGCAAGAATAAATTCACTGATTTATCGGCACTTGACTGCGAAAGTGAGTGTACAGTGTAATAGTTTGGCGAACGTCTCGTTTTCGCTGTGCGTCTGGCGATGAGATGTCTGTCGAAAGCGAACGATTCACTGCATCCGACGCCCGCTCTAGCTATAGGAGCTATAAGTTATGTGTGATTCGTATCGCTCACTCATTACAATCAACTAATCTATAAATTAATGCTGAATTAATGGTGAATTTTCGTCTCGATGTCGACAATAAATTTTGTTTACGGATAACGACTTTTGCCAATATTTCTCTTTCGAGTCGACGACATATTTGATCAGGATTAAATCACTGCTTTTATGTGCATTTTTGTGTGTGTTTTACGGATTGAAAGCACAATTACTAACTCTTATCGTAAGTTTGGATTTTTTACATTATTTTTTGTTTTGCAATTAAATTATATTTTATATATTGTATAAAATGTTTCAAAACGTCTTGTCCTTCAAGAGCGCAGTGTTTTGTGACAATCAAAGCAGTGATTGAATTAAATATTCTATTCTTTTAAAACAACTTTTTTCGACGCAAAACACTATCATTTGAGGCAAAACTGCAAATCGCATAACAAAAAGACATTTTCCAAAACGATTGCAGCGAAATAGGCGTATAATTTAAGCGCAAAAAAATTACACTAAACTCATATTTTTATTTATAGTATAATTTTGATTTCAAACGTCGAGATAAAAGTGTCTGAGAATCCCAGTTCTGATGTGAAAAAACCTGTCGCTTAGGGCACGAGTTGTTTATTGGGAATAAAAAACAAACAATTTTTATATAAAAATTTTTGTTTGTATTAAATC
Source organism: Metabelba pulverosa (assembly GCA_034697605.1). Lineage (NCBI taxonomy): Eukaryota > Metazoa > Arthropoda > Arachnida > Sarcoptiformes > Damaeidae > Metabelba > Metabelba pulverosa. The sequence continues at coordinate 26,809 of JAQIXC010000165.1, forward strand.
TTTATTAATAGCGCTTTTCATACGATTTGGGTTCACAAAAAAGGGCCTAATTTTCGCGCAAAGAATCCACAGTTAATGGCTGTTACGACACATTTTAGCCGAGAGTCTGAGTCTGAGTGTGGACTGGATTTGTTGAATGCGTTTTGCGATGCAATACATGACTTGTTGTGCGTCTCTGCGTCTCTGTTCAGACGTTTAATGATTACACTCTAATCGTTAGGCATTTGAATCGCTGCAGTCATCGCATCCGATGTATAAATCGCTCAATGCTTTGTATGCCTTAAATATATACTGTCTATACCTGTGTTTTTCTACACTGCACAATTTCTGCACAATTTCTGTTCGCCATTAGAGGCCAAAATACGGCGTTCGTTACGGTCCGGAACCCCTCCTTTAAATGTTGCGCAAACATGAGACGCCACTTAAACTTAATTCTTATCACTGGCTTATACTATGCACTTCTTGGCTAGAACAACACTAGAAAAATCTAAAAAAGCTAAAAGAAGCATAATAAAATAATGCACAACTCAAACTTGATATACAGCATAAAAATTGAATGAAATAAAGAAATTTTTTGACGTTTTTTAGCAACTTTTTGAGCCAAACCTAAATAATGTGTTTTTGCATATAATGTTGAGGTAAGCCGTAGTACAAACAGAGGGTTGGCCACCGATTGCCGGCCGATTTCGGGCTCTAAAGCAGCATGTATGAATGTGCATGAAAGAAAATCTTTCTACTTTTCGTTCGAATGCGATGTGTATTTTGTTTTTGTGTTGGCTTTAAATTCGTGTATCGGACTCTTTGCACGCTATTTGAGTGAAACGCATATCAAACGCCGTATTTCGCGAAAGACTTCGCGTTTCGTACGATTCGTACGATTGTCGTCGTCTCGGCGTTCGTATAGCTGTGCAAAACGGCTGAAACCGGTTTCCCCGGCATTTACACTCTATTCTCGTCTCTATTTTCGCTCGCAATTTAGCATCGCTTCAGTGTTAGAAGAATAGCAAATCTCTCTATCCGTACACCAAATACACTGAAACACTGGCCGTTCGCGAAATTCTCGCTAACAAAACCACTTTTGCCCGTTTGCATAGCTAACACTCCAGGCCATCCCTCCCTCCCATTCCTCTCCCAGTCCCTCTCCAGGTCTCTCTCTCTCTCTCTCTCTCTCTCTCTCTCTCTCTCTCTCTCTCCCCATCTCATACTCAGCCGATAATTGCTGTTCGCGTCTAACGTATGCCCAGAAAGAGACGACTTTTTTTCGATAAATGTTTTACAAGAACTCAAACAATCTTTTTAAAGGAAATGATATATCCGTTCATATTATGTATGATTATTGTTGAGAGGCTTTCGGATTTAATTTATCGCGATTTTATATTTTTCATATTTTTTTAAACCTTCATTCGTTTGTTTTTTCCCAATTTTGCATGTTTATTTTATTCGCGCGAATATGTATATTTGAAGGAAAAAAGTTTAATTAACATAAAAATATTTAAATTCATTTGTTTAGTATTTTAATTAAAAATTTTAGTGTGTAATTATCATCTTATATTTTATCTCTTTTTTAAGTTTTGTTTGAAATTTATTCTTATTATTCTAAATAAAAAATTTGTTTTTTGTTTTAAACAGACATTCATTGAAATATGAAATTACGTAGCATTTGAAGCGAGTCTTATCTGAATGAGAAAGTGATTAAACTCAGACATTACGGAAGGTTAGCAAACCGATGGAAGAGTGCCGCACTCCGGGAGGAACGGCATTGCATTATGCGGCTGCCAATGGACATACCATTGCTGTTAAAGAGCTCATTGCAGCGGGACTTCCAGTCAATGCTAAGGACGCCGTAAGTCAAAGCTAACTAAATATCACTTAAAATTTCTCCCTCCCCTCCCCCTCCCGGCCCCTCTCCTCTCCCCTCTCGAACCACAATAATAGAAATCTTTATTTATTCGATTTCTCTGATTCGGGCCGTCATTATCATCACTGACACCGCAGTCGGGATATACGCCACTTCTTCACGCGGCCACTGACGGTCATGTGGAGGTCGTTAAGCTGTTGCTGAAGAGTAAAGCCGTTGTCGACGCGCAGGACGATGTGGTAAGCCTTCCGCAATCATTACCTAAATTGCTGCATTATATTTTCGAACAAAGTTTAGCATGATACAAATAGCGATATAACTTATAATCACATAAATGCAAACATTAGGCGTTTATATAGTTTATGTGCAGCGACTTTCCCATCAAATATATACTTTAAAGTTCTAAAACTATTTAAGCATAGCACAAAATATTAGTGAGATGCGTTGGCAAATTGTGCCATGTCCAATCTAGTCGGGCCGGACACCCGTCGGGATATCAATTGGATTTTTTTTAATAGATTTTTTGCGAAACTCTTTTCCATATTTTATTGACAACTTTATGCCAAAAATGGCATTACTATGCGTTGGCACAGGTATTGGCTGAGAGCACCCGGAGTTTATTTGGGATGGGACTGAAAGTTGGTCACAAGTGCAGCCACTATTGGAAGCGAGTGGCACTATATCACTAATTTATCAAACTATTATAAAATGCATGATAAAATTTTGGCTGCATTTTGTGAATTAGGGTCATCTTTGCCATTCAAACGCAATAATTATTTTTGTTTAAAAAAGGCAAACATTTTCGACGTTCGCAGAGAAAAAAACTGCAATCCTTTAGCAATACAGAGTACACTGCACAAATTATCGTTATATTTAAATAAAACTTAATATAACTTTTTATTTGAACTCGAATTTCGGCATTAGTTCTAATGGGAAATAAACAACACAAACAAAAATCGTGCTATGCTTTAGTTGAATAGAATAGCAGAAAAAAATGCAAAAATAATAATTAGAATGTAGAATGCGCAAATTTTAGTTTTCAATTAGAACTGTATCTGAAATAAATAAAAAGACGAAATAACAATATGAAATAATTGCGTTCGAAATAGGAAAACAGATAATGGGAAATTATCCGAACCTATTTTTTACAATGCTCAAATTTAAACCCACACTCGCAGTGTCTGTTTAATTGTGTTTCGAGAGCCGCGCACACCGTAAATGTGACTGTGCAGTAATTATGAGCATTGTAAAAAGTCGGTTTGAAATTGCCTATTAAATGCGCTTCGAGTTGGAATGCGTGTATTTGGCATTTGTAAAGTGCCTTGCTCAAATAATCGCACATAACGTTCGGGGAAATAACGAAATGTATTTGTTTTCTCGATTCACAACAGCATCTCAACAGTGCTCTACACGAGTCCTCGTGGAAGGGCTACAGTCAGACAATCGAAGTCTTGTGCAAAAACAAAGCGAACCCATACCTCAAGAATAAGGTAATCTCGATTGGAATACAATGTTTCTTTAAGTGGGAATATAAAGCAATTAAATTTCCGATTGCATAATAAAGCATGCTGAATGTAAAACAGAACAAAAAGTAACCTAAACTATGCGATAAAAATAGATAAACTAAACAAAACAACAATATAATACAGTATAATATAATATAAAAACGCTCGACGAACAAGACAACGACATTGCGGAGTACATTGTAGCAATCATTGATTCGCTTCTAACTTATACAGTATATACAAAGTACAGTGTATTTAATTGAAGTTCATTTGTGACATCAGATAACACTTTTCGGAGTATTTTATAACTGAGACTACATTAGACGTAATACTTGTCTCGACTATAGAGACAATTGAATGCCTTTTTGACAGCGAAATAAAGACACAAATTATTTATACAGTATATAAAAACACACAAAACAATAGTCTCTCTGTTATTAAACAATTAAGAATTAGCTAAATTTTTGTTGACTCGCTTGTCTCACATTCGCCGTACGGGTGCGAACCCATAGCAAGGCCACAGTGCACTTCACCTGGCCTGCCAACAGGGCCACAACCAGAGCTGTCGGATCCTACTCATGACGGGATGCAAACCAGATGTGAAAAATAATGTAAGTTTTGATTTATTAAACGCATAAAATAATATTTCAATGAATGGGAGCAACAAAGTGCCCTGTATAATTTAGATCTCGTTTCATACGAAAAGCTTTAATGACAACATTTAAATTTACACCGATCAAAAATCAAAAATTTTGTTTTGAAAGATTGTTTCATAATAATTTATAGTTTAATTGGAGTCTAAGCTTAGGCATAAATTTTTAAATATCACAATTGACTGAATACGCGAATATACTTAACGGATAGGCAAAAGCGCACCAATTGTTCAGCCAATTGTTCAGGGTACTATGACCCGTACATGTCATTGAATTCTGAATGCAAACGCTGTTTTAATTAAGCGATTTTGAATGGCAAATAATTTGCAAATATCACCAATTCATAAATTAGCGCTTGTTGTTAGTGTTTTTGTTGTGCGGAATCTCATTATTAGAATTTGAAAATTTTGTTTTAAAATTCAGAAATATTTCGAAACACTAATCAAAAGTAATTAATATTCAGAGACGAGCCGTTCGTTCGCTTTCTTTTAGACATTCGCTTCTCATGTTTGCGATGATTGAGTTGTTATAACACATTAAGCTATTTATCAATTAAGTCGAGAGAGAGAGAGAGAGAGAGAGAGAGAGAGAGAGAGAGAGAGAGAGAGAGCCAAGATAGTAGGAGACAGAGTTAAATTATTAAGATTAGTTTTTTGAGCTTGCTACTCGAAAATTGAAAACATTTTAATTTAATAGAAATGTAGAGAAATAGCAGCTCTCGATGAGAGCCTCGGCTCTGGCTGTGAAGCGCAAGAATATAATTTAACATTTGCTCTAACGCGTCGACTAAAGAACATGATAATAATAATAGTATTCTTTGCCGTCATTAGTCATAAGAGATGCTTAAAAACTAAACTAAAAAATATTTTCCATTCATTATCGCAAATGAATATAATTGGCGAAAAAGCGTTTGGAATGAGAGTTCATGAGAATCGGTGTTATTCCTCAACAGCGCCTATACTATAGATGAGGTTTTAGACCACAAACCGAACAAAACAAATGCGAATTCCGATCGAAGAGAATAAGCGATTGAACGCTAGAAACGAGTCATTTATCAGTAGTCGCGCACAAAAACACAGGCGAATGCATGCGTCTATAGAAATGCAAATTTGGCGAATTTAAATTTAATTCTGCTCATTTCTCTCTTCCTCCTTCTCCCCTATCCCTCCATGTGCCTCCATGTGCCGCACTTCCAGTTTGGCGACTCGCCTCTGCACAGGTATGTAAAATATTGCTTTCAATTTTGATGTTCGCCTTCTATTCATAATGTATGAGCGCTTCGAACACATTCTTTTACCTCAATCATTGTGTCGAATCAAATTCAACATGAACAAATCAGCGGGAGCCTTCGAAACAATTCGAATATAATTTTGAAAGTTTAAATTAGATTATTACAAAAAATTACTACATTTATACTTTTTTTCGATGTTTAGCGATGAGGGCAATAAAAAATGCTTAAGAATTAAACGAAAAAAAAGTTAAAAATAATTTTCTTGTCATTAGTTATAGATATACTTTACACAGTACATTTATAATCCCCTAAAATATATGCTGGTTAAAGCGATATTTTCTTAAAACTCGCTTTGGGACACAAAAATTTTGCATTAATTTGTATTCAGCTCTAACAAATAGGTTTTAATTTAGCAAGTAAAAAAAGTAAAATAGATTTGTCTAAATTTTCAGGTCATTTGCGAAGTTTCGAAATGAAGTTTCAGTTCATATAATGTCTTTGAAAACTAGAATCCAATTCATTGCTAACGATATCTTGGATTTCCTTATTATTAAATAAATAAATCAATTTTTAACTCAATTTGATTAATATTGGCACATAAATTATACTTGCTTAATCCAATATCGTGTCTAATCCGGGGCTTAATTTTGTGTTCGCAGCGCCGCCAGGTATGGCCACGCAGGTGTTGTGCGGATACTACTGAGCGCCCACTGCAACGTCAACGATGTCAACAAGGTAAGTTTGACCGAGACCCTTTTATGCAGTATATTTGGAAAATATGATTGCAATTTAATTAAAACAAACAGTGTATAACACGAACAAATCCCATTCGGTTTAATTAGAGATTAGGCAAAATGTTTATTCAGGAAAAGTCTATTTCTTTCTCTCGATTACACTCTTTTGCTCTGCATTTTCGGCTCTACTCGTCCGCAGCCGAACTCCACAGCCTCTCCGCTGCCTCTCCAGTGCCTCTTCCAGTGCTTCTCCACTACCGCTCTCTCGCACTCGCACTGTAGTAAACCTCAAATTCATGGTTACACGACATAAATTCCCATCAATTTTGTTTTGCGCAAAACTTTACATGTTTAAATATATTCTTTGACCGCTGGGTTAATAGCTGTGTCGTGTGAGAGGAGCGCACTCTCGGCTCTCTCTCTCTCTCTCTCTCTCTCTCTCTCTCTCTCTCTCTCTCTCTCTCTCTCTCCCAGAGCGCCAGAACAGGCAATTATTTAAACTATTACACAGTATTATTATAATAACCTTTATTCCGAAGTTCCGAAACCTAATGTCTACTAACAACACAACTTATCGTTCGCTTCCCGAACAAAAAGTTCAGCTTAAATACAATGTACATTGCTCCTTTTCTCCCAATCTTGTTTCTTTTTATTGAAACAATTTTCGTTTATTGCGAATTGCGATTCACTTACCAATTCTGTTCGCCCGCATTGAGTGTTAAGATTATTCTAAATATGTTTTGCTTCGCGTTTCGGCAAACATTCAAACATTCAAATGTAATGCGAGTGCGAAATGTAGTTATGTTTTAATGTTTATTATGTTTTATGTATTTTTAAATACGTTTTTTACACACATTCTACTCACTCTCTCGCTATTGAATTAAACATTAGATACCTATCCATAAGGCTATGTATCTCTCGCTCGTTCTCACCGCCCGGCCCACAGATTCGCCAATTCGCCAATGTGCTTTTTTATATTAACTGATATTTTCCCAACACATCAATTAATGCCATGTATATCCTCTGTATGTGTCCTAAAAAACAAGTATAAAATTCCACTTTTTTAATCATATTTATAATTAATGTTAAATTAATTTCGTCCCCCAATTGATATGCATTTTCATTATTTATTCCAAAAGTTTTAATCAGCTTTTTATTACAATGCACTGAATATACTGAATGCACTGTATATTAAATTCGAATCAAAAACTTTGTGTTAGTTTCTTCAAAAAATTTTCGTTTGTTTTTTCAGTTTATTAGTTTTGTTTTGAGACTTGTTTTCAAACATATAATGAGAAAAAATTTATTATTTTTTATACCGATTTTCCGAAAGAGTTCGCATTTAATCCATACAAAACTGATTGCCTTTTCGTATTGAAGCAACAAATTGAAACTTTTTTCTTATTTTTACATGCTTACTCTACTTGATTTGTTCGCATCAGACAATTTCAAAAACAATCTTTTTTCTCTACAAAATAAAGGAATTTTTAATAATATTTATTAAACATCATGTTATCAATATAAATAGCATGATTGATGGCATCAGACATCTAATTAATTATATATTATTTTTATTTTTGTATTTTTTGTTATTCTAATAATTACTTTGAAAAACAGAATTTGCATATTTGAGCCGACATTACAATACATTGATTTCGAAAGCATTTAATGAATTGAATTAATGAACGAAATAAAAGTAAAATATATTTTCAATTCAATTATAGTTATTAATAGGAAATATTTTTGCGGTTAAGGGGTTGATATGGAATATAAAATTTAATACACTATACGCTAAATACATACTATGAAGTAATATCGAGACTATTAGCGGAAATTAAGTGATTTCTGAAATATAAATCTCGATTTTGATCTAATCGATGAAAACATTGCAGTTTTTGTCTCTCATTATCGTCTCTAATCATTTGCGACAAATTAATGCAAATGAGGGATTCGCCTGAGGAGACGCGAAATTTGAAATGTATAAATTGTTCTTGGCGAAAATATTAAACTAGCATTCGAAAATAGCCACCAAAACACCCAAATCTCACCCGTTTCGAGTCGCGCCCCCAATAATCTCATAACAGTTTTGCGAATTTTGTTCGAAACCGGTTCGCCTAATAGTGTAAATTCAGTTTAGTTGGAGAAATTATGCTTTTATTAAATTTGCCAAGCTATTTTATTGTCAATTTATTTATTTGCTTCGTATTCTTCATCGATATTTGTGCGCAATGTAGCGAAACATTGGATTTATTATAACTTAAGGCTTGAGTTGAGTTTTGAAATGTTTTCGACGTTTTGCGTTCCAAACAGTCTATTCTCGAAATAACAGTGTATTAGCGAAATAATATGTGGAATATAAAATTTTGTCAGACGTAGGCGCAATTTGCCAATTACCATGCATATTTCTATTTCAAATGACAACTTAATTTGTTTGCATATTTGTCGGACGTGATTGGAGACACGTTTGCGACTTTGATTGAGCCAACAGTGCGCTGTTCGGCGACTAAATCGGACGCTTCGACAGCGCAACTAATTCCTATGACTGTAGTTCGTAGGCGGTGTCCGTCGGCTGTGTCGGTCGGATGTGTTGCCGACGAGCTTACGCTCGAAATGCTCGCTCGAGTTGAATGGGCCGACAGTCGAGCACTTGTTTAGGCGTTTAAACAAACCTTAAGTCTTGTGTTATATCATCGATATTGCGATCAATACTAACGATAAGATACGGGAAGTAAACGCTTCGGAAAATCTCTTTTTCTCCCAAATGTTATTCACGATCGCCTGAAACGAAAGCCGAATTTATACTGTAAAAAGTGCTCTGAATATACTGAACAGTGAACAGTGTAACCATTGAAATAGTCTATAGTCGAGAAACTTTTCTTTAGATATGATATATTGATTAAACCAATAAAAGCAATTAATTTAAGCAATTATTTAATTTTATTATTTATCATTTTTAACAACTATTATACAACTCGAATGATTTTATTCTTGTTAATAATTGGTGCATAATACATTCGCTAGTTTTAAAAGACAAGTATTTATTTTGCAATGTATTATTTGATGCAATTAAAAATTTTTCCGAATACACGTCTGGCATAGATTTTGCTTAGTTTTTCAAACGCGCAAAACCTAAACATGATTAATTATTTTATAATACATTTCAGAACTAAACTAAACTTTTAATTCGCAAATCCCACTACTGGTGCACTGCCAGCGCCCCTCCCGACCCGACAGACATAGTCGGACACAACTGGTTCGGTCGGTTCGGGGCTTCGGACCAGTTTGGCCAGTAGTGGGGTTTTCGAATCAAATGTTTAATTTATTTAATACACTTCAACCACATATCCCATAATTAATTATTTCGAAAAAAAAGTTTGTTATTTCAAAACATTAAATGCAAACAAATTTATTCACACTGCTAATCTTGTATTTAGTAATTACAGTCTAATTTAAATATGATCTGTGTATTCCGTGTATTGGCAGAACGGCGACACCGCTCTCCACATATCGGCGGCGATGGGCCGCAAGAAGTTGACCAGAATTTTGTTAGAATCCGGATCTAACCCAACCATTCAGAATAAGGTACGGTAGCACGTTTTTTGCATAGTACAAGTAACTGCCAGCTTAATGCCATGTATAAATTCCGATCGAGCGCTGAGTAACGATAAGTCTATTCATCTTAATATACAGTATATTTTGATATTTTCTATAACGATAAGCGAATATTTCGATCGAAAATTTATTTGAGAATTGCTTCGAGTCTTAAAAACTCGAGAGAATTCGTTTGTGATATGTATCTCGTTTTTGAAGAAAAATCTGTTTTGATTATACATTTCACTTTTTTCTTATTTATAGCCGTAATATCTATTTTATTTGATCGAAATTATTTTGATTTCAAATAGAAGAAAAAAGTAGCAAGATTAATTGAAATATCAGTTTTGACTTTCTTTTCATCTCTGCGTTTGCTTTTAGAGAAAAATCTCATTTTTAGTTAAATATATGTTTTTTGGCGATAAGTGAATGCTTTTTCGATCTGAAAATCAGATTTTTTTTTTAATACACAGTATAATTCTATGCTTTCAAAGTAGCAATTATTGCTTTAATTAAGAAATGAAGTTCTTATTTATACAGTATAAAAACATATTTAATGAATTTAATTTTAAAACCTAATTACTCTTATGAAACAAAATGTAAATTAAAAAATTAATATACAGTATAATTACTATCAATAAACTTTGCAGTCAAAGAGAGACGAATCAATTCGCATATTAATTAGGAAAATATTTAAACAAGTTACAAATGCGACATATCATAATTAGCGAAAGAAAATATTTTGCGTAAAAAAATATTGAATTTAAAAATCAAAATTATTTAAATGTTGAGAAAAGTCTAGACTCGAGACAAGCAAACGATATAACAATTGCGATAATAACTCGAAAGGGGTTTAGGAGTGAGTTGTCGAAGCGGTTGCGCGAATAGATCGGTGCGAATGGAGAGGCAATGACTTATAGCCGCGAATTACTAATCAGTCGTTGCGTTAATGAAACGGTTGAGAAGTCTCTCACAACTAATGCCTAATTTCGAAGCGATTCCGCGATTGTCTCGTAATTATCGCTAACATCTAATTGTCGTCTCTATTGTCCCGTCAACTGTCGCACACGATGTAGCAAGGTGAAACGGCGATGAGCATCTGCATCCGCAAGGCCTACCACGACGTGCAGGAGATCATCGCCAACCCGCCGCCGCTCAAGCCGGTGACAGTGCCGGCGCCGAACGGCACGGACGTGAAGCTGACGGCCAAACGAGAGAAGGACAGCTCTCAGGGAAGCAAAGACAGCAGTGAGAAGAGGAGGGCCGAGCGCTTCAAGAAGACGCGCTCCGGTTCCAGTCGGTCCGTCCACTTCGTCACCGACGCCGACAAACAGAAGAAGAAGTCGACGCCGAATGAGAAGAAACTGCTGAGCGGTTCGTGCGAATGGAGTCCATACGGGTGTCATATGCACCCGGAGATGAACGACTTCCCCAAACCGAAGTTGGATTCGCTGCCCGAGGATCCGCTCACCAAAGGCGAGCAGTACTACATCGACTTGGCCGGCAATATCCGGAAGGGCCCGGTCGGCCGCTCGAACAAGTGCTACTGCCGGCCCCTCATCAAGAACGTCGAGAAGCGTATGGAGAAAGACAAACAGGAACTCATCGAACACATCGACTTCGCGCACGAGAACCTCACGGAGAAGATCTGCAGTCTCGAGAAGAAGACGCACCACCAGCTGGTCTCGCTCAACGAGGCGGTCCACCAGAAGCTGGCGCACGAGCGCCACGAGTGCAGCGAACGCGTGCAGCGGACGGCGCTGCGCGAGCGCATCGACTCGCAGCGCCGGCAGCGGCTCCAGATCGAGGAACTGAAGGGAGAGGTGAAGACGTGGATCGGCTCGAAGCTGGACGTCCACCGCCGCAGTTGCAACGAACGGCTCGACGAGTATCGCGAACCGGAGTTCCGGCGCAACCAAAACCAAAACCCATATCAGACGCGAGTCTTAGGCAACACTCATAACCACATGAATCACAACAATCACAACAATCATAATCACAATAATCTTCACTTCAATTATCACCAAAACTATCGACAATCGCATCCATTGGAGCGGACGACCAGTCAAGTGAACGTACCGGCGCTGCTATACGGCTCACACCCACCGTCTGACCCAAACAATTGTAGACCAAAAACCAGTTCCGAAGCAATGAATTACGTGATTAGTCAACGAAATCTGAAGACGACATCCATTTCCAGATCCAAATCCGATATGTATTTGAGTGGAAGTGTCGGCAACAGCAGTGAAGGCCCGGAAGAGGACGAAGAGAATACTGTCGTCTCGAACGGCGAATATTGTGTCAAAGATGAGTCGAATGAGACGGATGTGCCGAATGTGACGCCGGATGACAGGACTACTACGAGTGCCGACAATCGACAGCCGGTGTATGGCTGTGAGGACACCGACGGACCGACGCTTCGAGACTTCGAGCGGTTAGGCGCTCGACCTAAAGAGCCGCTAAGGATACAGACCAGTAGTGACACCATTAATGATGCGAACAATACGGATCAGATCAGCGGTAGTTCACTCGAAGTGAGTCTTCAGATGGACAGCAATCGACACGAAAACGACTCGCATTTGAGGGACTCATCGCAAGAACCGGAACAGCGGATCAGTGCTGACATCACACTATCGGCTGACCTAATGAAGACATTGCGCTGCAACGGCTCGGCGATGACCAGCGGTGGCGCACAGGGAGACTCCCCGTTCAACGACTCCGGCTACCGAACAAAGTTCTCTCCATCGCCGCGCGACATATCAACGCTGTCGGCACATCCCGGGCCACAACCGGCGCCGATATTACATCCGCGAAACGGAATCCCAAACTATAAGCAAAACTCATACCCATTCCCGCACCAGAACTCAGTCGCGGCTCAACATCCCATACATTGCGCGGCTTTCGACCCACCGATCGGTTTGCCGACGAATATCGCGCGACCGCCGATCGGCCGGAAGATCCAAATCCCCAACAGCTATGGCCACTCCCGGCCCTACAACGGACCCAATTCTAGTTTGGTCTGAATGTGCGCCCATTCGGCGCGTGAGTTGTGAAACACAAAAGAGTTGATTGTTTTTAGAGTTTATATCAATTGTATAAAAAATAAATTTTGTTTTTATTTTCAATTTTTGTCAAAAAATCACTTAATATATAAAAGTATAAAATTTGTATAAAAAATATATATTGCAAATAACAAAAGTACCTTGATTCCGAAATAACCTTGTATCAAAATAATTATCTTGATAATTTGATTTTAGATAACAAGTGATTATAAATTCAGATAAAAATTAACTAATTTTTTTTGTAAATATTGCTGAGATTTGACACAAAAAAACGAGAATATCTTCCCTTAAATCAGAACAAATCGATTAGATTTTGATTAAAAATCTTTTCGATTGAAGAAAATCTAATTTTTAGCTAAAATTAGATTTTTTTAAAACTCTTTTTTCTACAGCTTCTGGAGTAAGAGCGCCGAAGCCCCGCCACCACCGTTGCAAATACCTGCCATTCCGTACTCATTCGGCTTGAGATGAAGCGCTAAGTGGTTGACAATGCGAGCGCCGGAACATCTGGTGAGCGCCGGAATGAGAAAATGATTGCGAAAATCATTAATTATGTAATTATTCATTAAACGCAAACATACCCTAAGGGGTGGCCGAGACTGACAGCCCCTCCAAACACATTCACTTTGGCCGGATCGAGGCCCAGGTGCTTGATGTTGGCTAAGGCAACGGCGCTGAACGCCTCGTTGAGCTCCCATTTGGCGATTTGCGACTTCTCGATACCGCTCTTCGCCAATACCTAATACACAGTTTAATTGGTTTCAGAGATTTTCCATAAAAACAATTAATGAGTTTAATTGAAGAGATATTTCAGATTTTGTTTGTCATTAATTAAGAGTGAAATTCCCTGTCGTTTGTTACGCCAGAAGTTAATTAGCATTCAATCCATACGATTGGCTGCAATGCACTCAACCTTCTGGTGAGAGTAGAGGCGAGTGTTTAGAGTAAAAGTAATTGAAAGCAAAGATTCAATTCTGAGATAACGAATCGAAGTGAAGGCCAACCGAAGACGTGATTCGAGTGGCGATTATCTCGTTTGGCATACCTTCGGAATGGCAAAGGCGGGCGCAATGCCGAAGTCCGCCGGTTCGACGCCCGCGTCCGCGAACGCCACGATTCGCGCCAATGGTTTGACTCCAAACTTCTTGACCGCCTTCGCCGACATGAGGACAGCGGCGGCCGCGCCGTCGTTCAGAGTACTCGCGTTTCCCGCAGTGATTGTGCCGTTCGAGCGGACGAACACCGGCGCCAAAGTCGACAGTTTATCGAAATTGACTTTTTTGTACTCTTCGTCGTCACTGACCGTCACATCGGGTTTGCCTCTCTTTCCGGGTATAGTCACGGCTACGATCTCTTTGGCCAAAACGCCGGCTGCGGCGGCGCTGGCGCTGCGTTTGTAGCTGGAAATGGCGAACTCGTCCTGTGCCTCGCGGGTCAACTCGTACTTCTTGGCCAAACCCTCCGTACAGATACCCATATGAGACTTGGAGTAGACGTCAGTCAAACCGTCGGCTACTATGCCGTCGGCGAGAGTTATGCCGCCGTAAGGGGTCTCCCCTCGGGTCTGATAGTAGGGAACGTTAGACATCGATTCCATACCACCGCCGACGAGAACGTCCGCCTCTCCCAGTGCTATGCTTTGCGCCGAAAGCATAATACTCTTCATTCCCGAAGCGCACACTTTGTTGACTGTCGTGCAGGGAGTGGTCACCGGCAGACCGGCACCGATAGCCGCCTGTCGGGCCGGCGCCTGACCCACACCGGCTTGAAGTACATTCCCGAAGTAGACTTCCTCGACGTCGGCGCCGGTAATGCCCGCCCTCTCGAGCGCTCCCTTAATGGCAATCGAACCCAACTGTGTGGCCGACATCGCCGACAGAGAGCCGCGGAATGAGCCGATCGGTGTCCGCGCGACCGATACGATGAACACATCCTATGGGAGACGTCGACAGACAGACCACTCAGTTGTCAATCGGTTGTCAATTGACGTGAAATTGGATTTTCAAACAATACCTGAATTGAAGACATTATGCGATTCACTGGGAATTGGAGACGAGATTCCGGTTTGAAGTTTGCGATTGAATGAGAGTTTCGTTCAAAACGTTTTCGTTTTAAACGAAAATTAATTTTAATTTATTTCGAAATAAACGAAATTTGAGCCGAAATTAAGTCTCAAAGCCTTTACAATTGACTACGAATTCCTGTTTTTTTGAGGAAATAATCAATTTTTACGCAAACTATTGCTTAGAACTGATGTCTAGTGGGAGACGACTCGAGAAAAGGGATTTCAAAATAAGTTTTCGTCGAAAGTCTTGAGGTCTGCGAGGACTGAGTGATAGAGAGTTTTGAAATTAAAATCTTTAAACAAATGAATTTCAAAACTTTTTCGCGAATGACGTGTGTATTGCATATGTTTTCGCGTTATCTAACATATCTAACATTTAATGCATTCAAAGTCTGTGTGTTTTCTGCAGTGCATTCGCGTCGTTGACGCCATCACTCGCTTCTCCAATACATTCGCGAAAATAATCAGTAGAATAGAAGGTTTCGATCAACTATGAGTCGAATTCGAAGATTTGGGCTTGTTTGTGCTATTAATATAACATTCAATATGCTATATTTTGCTTAATTCAAAAA
>JAQIXC010000166.1:0-42016 GCA_034697605.1 Metabelba pulverosa
TAGTCCGAAGTGTTAATAATAAATAAGATTTTTTTTCGCAAATTTTGAACCGATTTCTCGGTAATGATTAGGCGAGCGGTTAGTCTAATGCCTAATACATAGTTAGAGCCGTAGTGTTAGACTCGAAATGTTAGTGACTTTTAGTGAATTTCCAATTGATTTCTTCTCTCAGTTATCATTAGGCGAGGGGTTAGTCGAACTGAACGGTTATTCTAAGCGTTAAGAGTAAACATTAATTATATTTCGAGATTAAAGTCGAAACTCGCATTACTTGTTGAATCGAAAAATATGTTAGCAAGTGCAAATGAGGTTAAGTTCTAAAGACATATATATTTTTAAAGTTTTCATTAACATAAACACCGATTAGTTCTCGAGATAAGAGTTAATTGGCTTTTGAATGCGAGTTATAAAATGAAGAGTTAATTATAACAACGAAAACTCCGCTTCACTCGCTCTCCCAATCCATACCAATGCACACATAACAGCTAAAAAGTGCACTGCACATTTTAATAGTTACGCATAAATAGGAAGTAAAATATGTTTTAATGATATTTTTCTGTTTGAAAAAAAGCAACTGTGCAAAATAATAAAATAATCCAAAAAATAAAAATTTCAAACCTAATGTTGGAGAGGCTGTACTGTAGAGCAAAATTGTTGGGAAAATATAGTAATTTTTTGTGTCAATGAGAAAAAAAGGTTGGATTTGGAAAAAAAAGTGCAGAACTGCTGAGAGAGAGATAGGGAGAGATAGGGAGAGAGATAGAGAGAGAGAGTTGGGATGTGTTGCACAAGTGGTTCGTTTGTGTTTGGGTTCGGTTGGCAACAGATGACAGCGCAGAGCGGCGTTCGCTGCTCGGAGTGAGTGTTTGGCTGCAGTTGTCGTCTCATACGTCCACTGATAGAGTGTTTGTGTTTCAAATGATTAAGTTATGTAAAAATTCATTTTTATCTCTTCTCTCTCTTCGCGTCTCTCCTCTCTACTCCTCTACTCTCTTTCCAGCAAGACTCATTTTCCGCCAAAGACTATCCTTGAGTCGCAATTCGAGCTATTTTCGGCCCACATCTCGACCAGCAGTGGCCAGTGATCGGCGAAATGCGGTACTAATTGTCGCGATATAGTTGTACTGCTATTTCGACGGAGAGAATACATAGTATTATTTTTTATACTGTATATTATTTTACAGCTAATCGCAAACACTACGGCATATACTATACGAGCCTTGGAGTGCAAACACAGCCAACAATCGATTCAATAATAAAACCAAATCTAATGTTTCGTATTTCGCAATCAGTTCACTAGTGTTTGCAGTCGTTTCAGACGTTTCGCTCTCTCTTTTGGCTCTCACTCGACAACACGTCTATTGATTCAATTGATTCGCGAGTTTCGGTCCCTTACGGCTCGAGTCGGCCAACACTTCGCCCGACTTTCACGCAATAAGAGTTTTGATTGAATTTGGTTTTGAAAGTGAATAAAAAATTATAGTTTTGTTTGTTGTCTGCGTCTGACCGACACTTATGTCACCGAAAGCGGAGAAATCGGATGTCTTGGAAGTGATGAAGAGATATGTTGTGTCGAAGTGAGAGTCGAAGTTATAGATTGTTTGCGATTTCTTCACATCAATCGACGTATCGCTGCATTACTCCACTCGAGTAGTTCGGGTCTGCGTTCGTAGTTCGGGTCTGCGTTCGCTATTAGCGGCGGCCGAACGCATCGCACCAATGATGGCATTTGAAGACAACGGTATGGATCAGTTCAAAGACATGTGTCAGAAGGAGTGCCTACAGAACAGGGATATCAGAAATTTGCGTAATTTGGCCGAAAAGCAGAGACGGGATAAACTGAACGGATATATCACCGATTTGGCCAATTCGGTGCCGTTGGTCACGCAGTCGGCCAAACGGCTCGACAAGACGTCGGTTCTCAGACTGTCGGCCGCGTATCTCAGACTAAATAAGAGTACGTTTTGTTTATTGCTTTTGTTGATTAGATTGGAATTAAATGTAAGAACAAAATTAAACATGTTTATAATTGTCTCCCATCCGTATGATTCACCCGTACAGCGGCCCTCACTCTGAAGAAACAGAAGAACAAGAAGAGCCACTCGAAGGCCATTTGGAGACCTCCGAAGTTTCGGCTAAATCACTTGAAGTCTTTGATCGAAGTATTCATTCATTCAATACATAAATCGCTTATTGCTGTCCCGACGCCGTCGGTCAACCTCTTGTGCTGATAGTAATCAATAGTAATCGGGTGCTTAGGCCTTGAGTTTTATGCTTTTATTTTCATTTTAGTGCCGATTATAGAATTAGATTATTAGTTATGAAACGAATATAAAAGTGTTTGCAATGGCTGTAGTGGTTCGGTAGGGACGGGTGGGTTAGGCGCTATCATCTGGTCGTTGGCAACGATTAGAAATCCATTTTTAATTGATTTCAACTCCAAATTGGGTCTCAATTTGAATACTTAATCGCTTTTCGAGCTTACCTTTCGGTCGACCCCTTCTAATAACAGGTTGTGTCCGCACAAGTAGTTTCTGGGTTTTTACTTTACGGCAGAACATAATTCGCTTAATCTGTATATATATTTCGGATTTTGCTATTCATTTATTTATAATATGTTTTTGTTTTTATTACTCAACTCTTTCGCAGTCAGTCGAGGGCTTTAT
Source organism: Metabelba pulverosa (assembly GCA_034697605.1). Classification (NCBI taxonomy): domain Eukaryota; kingdom Metazoa; phylum Arthropoda; class Arachnida; order Sarcoptiformes; family Damaeidae; genus Metabelba; species Metabelba pulverosa. The sequence continues at coordinate 2,667 of JAQIXC010000166.1, forward strand.
TATAGTGACGACTGGATTCGGGAAAATTATTTATGTTTCGCATTCCGTCGAAAACTTTTTGGGACATCAAAATGTGAGTCTCCTTTTTCAACATTCCTCTTTTTCGCTTTTATTTTATTCGCATTTTGACGCTATTTTTAAATCTAATTTCTGGTTAGCCGTCGACTTGTTTTTCAGAAATTCATAATTGTTTTGCTTATAATTATTGCTAATTATTAATGCAATCGAATTTCGATTAGAATTAATTTTTAGAGAAAAATATTCGCTTTTTATTGTTTTAATAGAAAGAAATTTAACGATTCGTTTGCAAGACATTTAAGAAAATGCAGTTTTGTAAAAATGACATAACGATTATTTTGCTACTTGATATTTACGATAAATGTGTTGCAAATAATTAATTAGAATTTTTTTCTCACAAATTATTAAACAGAAAAAATATGTAAAATATGTGTCATTTTAATCGCAACCGACTCTCTTCCAAAATAGCAGTTAATAGCGAATTGTTTTGCGTTTTGATTTCGAACTGAATAATCCGTGCGAATACACTGTTTAATTGGCTTAGTTTCAGAGTTGGCTTAAAAACAAATCAATTTAATTTAGGCCTCAATTGGTATTTAATTTTCTTGATATTGACTTTGCATACAATCGGTCGATAATCGAGAATAAAAAAGAAAATCATATATTACTTCTCATATTAAAATTGAAATGTAGTTTTAAAGTAATTGCTTTGACCTTTAATTGAAAAAAGTTGATGAGAAGTGGCGTTGAATTAATTTTCTCATAATTATCGTCCAACTCAGCAGCGATTGAAATGTGAATTTTCCTATTAATTACACGAAATATGCGCTAAGTTTAAGACTATTGGTGTTTGAGCTCTAATGAGTTGGCGTTTTATAGTTATTTGATTTTTTTGTTTTGTTTTTCGAGAATTTATCAATTGTTTGCTATTTTTGTCAGCTATAAATTTTCCCTTTTATTTCGCTATTGTGCAATGCAATTTATGCAATTAGACTCAAGCACAAGCTTGTCTAATTAGTAGTACAATGCATATTAATTAATTTCCAGTGTCGGCGACAATTAATTTCCGATATTAAGTCGTAATGCAATGAAATATCTATTATAACCAAACGAATCGCATTCGACTGATTGACTCAATTTCGCACAATTGAGGATAAATTGTCTCTAAAATAGAGTTGAAATGATAGTTAGAGTCTATTATAGCAGATATTCAGGCACTCGGCGTCTCTAACCCACTCTAACCTACAGTGTGTTTGGGCCGCACAAGTGGCTGATTATTTTAAATTGAATTTTAGTTTTTCCGACATAAAAAACTACTGAACAATTTCGACTCATTTTATTTACTGTTAAAAATCAATTTTCACAAACATATTGCGAATGTAATTTAGTTTTGCCGCAGCTTTACATTCAGAGTAATATATTTTAAACTGAATTAAATAATCGAAGCATAGCTGCAGAAAATATTCGCTAATTTTGAATATAATCTCTTTGACACGCATTGAATCAGAAACTCTTACCGGTAATTATTTGTGCCTGGATATTTATTGCAAATACACTTACAGTAGTAGTATTGTACCATTTCTCTAATGTTAGAAGTTTTGCATTTCTTAAAAAATACGTTTACCATGTTCGTTTTGTGCGACATTTATTAATATTGATTTGAGGCATTAAAAGTTTTTTAATCATAATTTTTACGCTTTTTAATTAACTTTTTTTTACTTGGAATTATTTTTTAATTAATTAAACAAGATTTTTTTTACAGAAAAAGCCAAATTTATAGTGTTAGTTTATTTTAATTATTTAGCAATTTTTTATTTTGGGATTTAATCCAGCTCATTTTTCATGTCCTTTTGTTGATGACTGTGTTTTAGGGGATTATGTTTTGAAACTATTTTTGATTTTTCTTTTTTTGGTTTCAAACCACTGAACCGAATGCATGTTTGCGAACGAACTATTTATACAGTAACATTTATTTCTCATCTTTTCTTTTTCGGGGTAACAGTGAAAAACATTCGCTTGATTTTGAAGGTTATTATTCAAATATTTCGCTATCTTTCAAAACAACTGAAATCGAAAACATTTTTTTAACGAAAAATATTATTCTTTTATCATGTCTTTTTAATGTCTACTTTGTTCGTATTTATTAATTACTTTTAATTACGCGTACATGTCGTTAAGTTCTGCGCCGCTAAAAACGTACTGTCTATTAATAGGCTCGAGTTGTCATGAGTGGCTCGAGCCCCTAAATGTGGCACTTTATTCGCAACCATTTTTTATTCATTAAACTGTTTTGTAATTATGTTTTAAAATTTATGGTCTTTTAAAAACTAAAATTAGTCTAAAATTTTAGACAGATTTCGCAATTTGCTTGGAAACTATTTTAGTCACAATGCATTTTTGCGAATTTTGTGTACAGGATCATTTTGCAAATTGAAAATGTCGGTTATAATCTTAATTTCGAAAGTCGAAACTCGACCCAGATCCATTTATATCGCCGCGCAATTCGTTTAATATGTTTTTATTTCCATTTTTATTGCATTTTATTTTTGAAAAATTTAATTTTATTTCACAAACCATATCATCAAAAGTCGATTAAGCGCTCGATTATGACATAACGTATATATATTTGAAAAGTTTGAATAACATCTAAATTGCTTTCGAAATGTTTTGGCCGAATATCGCAATTTTCGGTAGAGTTCGGGTTTCCGTCGTTTCCCTGATAACAGTCCACTCCATTCACTCGAATATTAATGAAATTCATTTATCATTTGATTTATTTATATGAAAAAAATCGAATTATATTTTCTTCGACTGCAGTGCGTGAGAGAGATAAATAAATCATCATTTTGTACGAAACAAAACTTCGTCTTCCAGAACAAAAATCACTCAAATTCGTCGACTTTTTTCTCGCATTTAAACTATTGAAGAGAGAGAAAGAGAGGAAAAAACTTTTTGCTTATTGTTTCGCAAACGACTTTTTTTCTCACATTAACTTCGAAAAAAAAAACTTCAGTTCAGTTGTGAATTCTATGTTTTGTTTGTTGTGTTCATAATAGTCTGTTCTATAATATACAGTAGTTTTTGAAGGTTAGGCTGTATTCGCACCGAATCTCGAGTGAGTTTCGTAACAGCACTTGGATTCTGAGCCGTGTTTTTGCTATTTACACATTAGTGCATGCTACTCCTTTTTTTATTTGATTAAAAATATTTTTTCATTGCAAAACGTTATGAAATTTAGCTATTTATAAATAATTCGATCTAGATACAATAGATCGCCCAAGGTCCTCCGAGAGCGCGCTAATGGACTCTATAAATAAGAATAGGTTTTGTTTTGTGGAATAGCTTTTTTGCGGAAAAGGTTAATTGTAAACTTGCTACAATTTGTTAAGAATATAATGGAAAATTTTATACTTGTCAGTTCAATAATCATTTCGATGCGGCGATGAGTCCAAAAGTACGATTCGATTAGAACTGAGTTGACGTCAGATGACATTCGTCTTATCGAAGAAATTTCGTTCAGTTTTTATACTCTTTTATAGTTTTCATAAACACTATTCGATAAATGTTTGGCTAATTTTTAAATCGAATCAATTGTTATTTCAATTCCAATCGTCTATTACTCTCATTGAAGTCGTATTCATCTCTATATTCCTACTGTCTATTGATTATCTGTTTCGCCTCTTCGGCAATGTCTTCGTAGAGGTAGTACTTGCAGTAGAAGTAGAGGTTTACTACTTATCGTTGGCGAGAGTTTAATATTTATGGCAAATGTTATGATTTTATTATTTTTGGCACAATTTTATGCATGAATATATTTTTTAGTTCATAAACATACATTGCTTAATCTAAATTATTTAGTATTATTTTTTGTGCCGTTCCTATACAAACATTAGCTTGCTTCGCAGTTGTATCCTGTTTAAAAATATATCGATTGCACTTTTCATTGAGCAAAATATATATGCTAATTTAATGCTCATACGTTTCCCTATTTTATATGTAACTTTCTAATTTGTTCAAATCTGCCAATTGTCAAATGTGTTCGATACAGTATATCGTTTATCGATAAATGTATCTGGGCTGTATCCGGTAGAATAGCTAAGTGTAAATAAACTTGATAAAACTACAAAAATTTTATCATATTTAAATATGAATCAGTCTATAGTTTCGAGACCGTGACCTTAAACTTGAATTGAAGACAAATGTGAAGGTCTTTCGGGATTTGAAAAGCAAATTGCTAAAATTGCGAAATCACTATTAATTCATAAATTGGCCAAATTATCATTTGCTGAATAAATGCCTGATTATGCAAATGTATCAAGAACATATTCGTCGCTGCATCGGATGGCAACATCGGTGTAATTTTTATTGCATTTCATACACATGTGTCTAATCATGTATTCATGCAATTCATTCGAAGAGTTAATGAGCAAAAAAAGACGAAATGTATTGATATTTAGAAAATCAATGACTTAATAGTTTTTCTTCTGAGTGCCGATCAATATTGTACATTGCAAATTACATGTTTTCCTATTCTTTTTAATTGAATATTTTCTTTCTTGCCAACATTTACTGTGCAGCACTATAAATGCAAATTCAATGTTAGATGTCTGCGTATTGTATCATGTCACATTTGCACAAATAAAAACTTAATAATGCTTGGTTTTCATTTGAAGAGTTGTTGTTTTTGGTATTTAATACTGCATTAGACAATTAAGTCGAACTTCATCTGCGGTGCCGTTAAAACTCGAGATCCGCTGTACTGTTCGCTGCAGTCCTTAATGCGTTACAGTATTTGAAATGAGAGGTCAAGCGCCCGATGCGCCTAAATTGCCGGTGCATTGTAGTCATACCGTAGTGGTATTGTAGTGGTTTGCGCTAAATTGTATCATTCTAGTGGAGGTGCAGGCGCAATTTTCTTTATCTCCGCTTAACAGCCAACTCACGCCTAAAAATATGAGCCTTTAATCGAATCGAGAGTTGCGTACGATTTGGCAGCGATTGGCGAACTCGTCGGTGAAGTCAGTCGACTGCAGCGACTCGTCTCCGAGTCCTGTCTTCGCAAAAAATTCCGAACGAAATACGAGTTTTTTTACGATTCCAACCAATCGTTCACTCGATTCCATGGTTTTACTCAATATATGCTTTTTCTTAGTAATTCCCAAACGGTTTCGAAACGAATGTATTTGCTTTAAATGAATTGAATTTCAATGTCCATTCACTTTATTCTCTCCAATTCCCGATTCTTGCGCATTAAAGCCATGACTTGGAGCTAGCAAGTTTATTTTATTTTATTATACTGTTCACATTAATAATAGGAGTTATCAGCAGAAAATCATAACTTGGTTATGACAATCAGCGTTTTATGATCAAATTAGTAACAAATTTTCCTTCACACTTGATTATAGCGATTTTTGAGCATTCTCATTTTTATTCCCATTCCCGCTGTCTCTCCAATGGCTTAACCTTCAATATTCTTCGATAATTCTATACATTATGCGTACAATGCGTGCAAACAATTGTAATTTATTAACATGTTTATACTTATATTATTCATAAAGCTAATTTGATGTGATAATTAATGAATTTTTGCAAAAGAAGTTTATAAAAAATAAAATTATTTGCAAAATTTAATTATTATAAATTTTATATCGATTATTTTCCCCATACGCATTAGAGAATGTCGAAAATTTAAATTTAATAAAACTGTTTATACTATATATATATATATATATATAATTCATTAAAATTGTTTGCGTTGCTAACATGTTTAGGCAAACGAACAAATCAATTGAATAAATAAGAAAGATTTTTTCTACTGCCTATAACAGTGGCGCTTATCTAGCTTATTTGTTTGAAATGAGCTGTTTTTAGCCTACAGTATTCCGCTTTTTACAACTTTTCTCTGTCGCTAATTATTTCGTACGTCATATGAGCTGAAGATATAATTAATTGCTATATATATATACTGTATATAGAGTTAGCAACTGATAAGATGCGCTGATTTTCTCCACTGAACTGCTGATTGATTTTTAAAAGAGCTTTTTTCAAACCGCTGTTTGCATTCAATGACTTTTAAAATTTCTGCTGTATAACTTAAATGGGTAAATTTTTAAGTGATTTTCCTTCTCTGCGTCTATTTATCCAATTCGGTGTGAAATTTGTAACTAAACATTCGGTGCAATAATCTATTATCGAAATTATTTTTATGTTTTTTTCCCAAATAGTGTTAACGAAAAAGGATTTAATGATTGCGAAAAACGCACCGTTTGTCTCAAAAATGTCCGCTTTTTGTAACGCTGTCTGAGTTCTCGTTCGATCTGTTCATTAGGAACCGAACGGCTTATCAAATCTAAATCTTTTAATTTTTTAACGACTCTTTTGCATAGAAATTGACACTTTTCTTCGCGACTCTAATTAGTATTTTTCACAATTCTGGCGAAACATTCGCTCACTTTTTGATATGCATAAATCTCTCTCAAAATTCAAAGGTTTATTGTCTACAAAGACATATGCAATTCATTTGCCATTTTCAGACTTTGTAGCAATGATTTCGCAATATTTCTACATTTTTTATAATGATGTTTACGCATAGTTTGCGATATATTTTTCAAATATAATAATTATTATTATCTAATTCATGTCTCAGCCATTAAATGAGGAAAATTAGCTAAATTTCTCAGTACTGGGGCTGCCGTTTGAAGTTAAGATTACAATAATTAAGATATTTTGTGTTAATGTACTTTTTGTCTTTCCTAATAATTGAATAAAATGGAGAAAAAATGTATATATTTTTGTCTCACAAATGCTATTATTTCTGAAAAAATAGCAATTTATTCTTGCCAAACGAAATGCCAAATGTTTATCGATATTTTCGAGGTTACCATTCTTGTTTTTACGCCACAATAACACTTTGCATCGAATAGAATATTTAATCGCACTTAAATTAGTTTTGAGAAAACATGAATCTACTCCAATCTAATTTCAATCAATATAAATTTTATTTGATAAATAAATTATTTTTCAAATGCTTTTTGTTTTTGACGTTTTAACTTTATTGAAATATTTTTTGTACCGGTGTAACACAGTACAATTCATTCATTTTGTTCGAGATAAATTACTTGTGTATAGTACTTTACAGTTGTACCTAGATAATAATAATGCTTTGATTGCAAAAAAAAGGAGCAAAAACAGTATTTTTGATAATAGAAAAATGTAATTTAATACTGATTTTCAACAATCTATATTTTTTCGGATTTTATTTTTGGCTTATTTTTATTTTTTAATCCATTTCTTCTCGAAGTCAGGTTTCATCCGGAATAGGAGTACATGAAAGCTAACAGAACTACCATTTTATCGATTATTAGTTTTTAGTCGGATTTTTTGTCTAAATTTATAGCAAGAATAATAGTTAGCTAACGAGCATTAATTGCCATTTCTCTGTCTGAGACGCAGCGATGATTGCAGTTATTATTCGCTCGTCTGAAAGGGTCGCCCATTAATCCGATGTTCATTTAGAGAGAAAATATGTTTTCTTTCGATGCAATTAAGCGCTCGATTGTCGGCTCTTGATTGCCGCCGACTCTAGTCAACCACAAACAGGCCTTTCATTGATTGAACGACTCAGTCGTCTCTCGATCCAGTCGTTTGATTAATGCATTCAAATATATAGCTGAGAAAAAAGTTGCGAGTTTTGTGTCCACGCGTTCCCGCATTCAAATTCACATTCAAGCATATGATAGCAGTTTTTATTTTTTTACTCTCAACTAATCGCCTAAACCATTAGCCAATAGCTGAATAAATTAATGCATTTTTTAAAAGTTATATTTATTTCTCAAAATAGTTTTCTCTTGATTGAGAAATACTATACATTATATAATCGATTGAACGATTTGGTTGTAAAGCGTTTTTTATTTTCTAATCATAATTAGCGTTGACTTAAAATTAGCTCAAAATATGAATGTCGTTTGTGTGGGGGTGTAGTCAATAGCATGTAATTTGAAGACTACGCGGAGACAAATTGCAATGAAAACGAGCCGAACAATTAAGTTATACAAGCTATTTCACAATAAAATGATATTTTTTGACTTATTACGCAAAACTAATTAGCTACCTGTACGTGTTTTTTGATTGATTGAAAAATAGAGTTAACATGAATGAATTTCGCAATACTTTATTTTACTTTATTATAATTTATAAATAATATATTATATTTTATTGAAATAATCGGAATTAGAAATTATTAATCATGTTGAATGAATTCGCCTACAGATCGAAATGATTGGCCATTCCTTAACCTCATTCCTGCACGCGAACGACGTGGAGTTGGTGCAGAATCTAATCCAAGCGGCGAAGGATCAAGTCTTGAACGGTATTGTCCATCGACTCGACATTTGAGTCTTAACTCTCGTTTTCGAAAATGTTTAACTAATTTCTAATTCGGTTTTCGCGGCACAGGATCTCAAACATCTGACAAACTGTCGTTCCAGTGCCGCATTCGGGAGAAGAATCAGCCGCGAAGTGAAGTGATTACCTATCAAATGGTTCAGGTGTCGGGCCATCTCACCAACGAATCGCATGGCGCCGACTCCGACGATATGGACACCACTGACGACAATCCATCCACATCTGGTGCTGAAGACAAAACTGAGAACAACTATTTGTTCAAAGGGTTTATACAAATCATTCCAACGAATCCAATGGCGGAGTTGTCTCTAATGGACGCCGATCTGGACGAGTATGTCTCCAGACATTCGCTCGACGGCACTCTACTCTTCGCTGACCACAGGTTTACTAATCAATAATAGTTTTAATACTTATTGATATTTTAATTATTTTTGTTTTGATTTTAGAATTTCCGGAATTATTGGTTTCTTACCCCAGGAGGTGGTCGGGCGGTCTGCTTACAACTACATTCTACCCGAAGACCATTCGATCGCATTATTTGCTCACAAATTAAGTCCGTTTTTCATATAACTGCGAAATTTGAATTGAAATTAAACTGAATTTTATTTGATTATCGCGTAAAGTGTTGTCCAATAGCAACGGGACGGGTACTATAGTGCACCGGTTGAAGACGTGCACCGGCTCCTTCGTGTTTCTTCAATCTTCGGGTTGCCTTCAATACGACAAAAACGGACAAATCGATCACTGGGTGTGCGTCAGTCGTCTACTCGTGTAAGCATTGATTTGGATTCTACCGAAACTTATAACTGATTTGTAATTTGAATTAATGAATGGATTAATTGTCGAACACTTGCAGTGAGAATGAAGGCGACAAAGAGAGGGACAAATTCGTGAAGCGCTTTACGCCCCATATCTACAACATATCTCCGACGTCGCTCTACGAGTCCCTTCAGATAGTAATCGGTCCGCGAGTGTCGAACCACTTGAGTTCGAAGGACTGCTTCGATGAGTACAACAAACGGCCGCCGAATGCGGTGCAGATCCACGAAATCGATTCGTCGCCGCCTCCCATGCCTTTGTGCGACAGTTCAACGCATACCTCAGCGCTACCTCATCCGCTCCCTCCACCACCTCCTCCCCCGGCCCCGACCTCTGCGCCAAAGGATGTATACCGAAACGGGAGTAAAAAGCAGACATTTGTCCTGCACTCTCAGCCCCATCCGAATGCGAACTTTACTCAGACATCAGTGAGCGGTCAGGTGTCGAGTCTCGCCGGTGCTAACGTGCAATCCTCACCTGTCGTACAAATCCAGAACCTACCGACTCTACCGATTCTACACAATATTCCAATGAATTCAACACAACTACTAACGCAACAAACGTCTCAAACAGTCAATCAAAACAATTTGAGTCTCAATCGAAACAATAGTCTATCGAATAATGTAATTAATTTCATATCGACTCCCCTTTCCGTCTCTTACGTCAACCCAAACCCAAACAAACAGAACAATCACATCAACAGTAATGTGAGTAAAGCGCCTGAAGTGAGTGGTTTGAGTAATCCAAGTGCCGGAACAGTTGGAAATGTAAATATTGCCTCAAAGCCGACCAACGACTTCACACACCTGTTGGGGGCGACTGTCCTCACCTTCGACGCGAACAATCAGCCGGTGCTCTCTGTATATAACCCACATATGGCTGCCGAAGACAGCTCGAGAACTGCCAACAATTTGGTCAATCGGAACGCCATTCTGAGGCCCAATGCCAGCGAAGCCAATGACGTGAGTCCCACAATGGACACCAGTTTCTATTCGCCGAATGTCCACCATTTGGAGGACTCGCCCGTCGAGCCCAAGACCGACCGCTTGACTCTAAACGGACTCAATTACGAAGAGTTGTCCAATCATTCGACCAATTCGTTACTGAGTTTCTCGTTTCCGAGCAGTGATTCCCAATGTAAGCAAAACTGATTGCAATTCTCGTTTGTTTTCTAACATTCTTTAAATATACTCTAAATGTAGTTTTCGGTCCAATTTCTAATTTATTTATTTATTTATTACTTGATTATTATCTGAATTTAATATATACTCTAAATTTAGTTGTATTTCGCCAAAACTGCAGTTTAATTTGTTCCAATTACTATGCTATAATAGGTGAATGTGTTTTTACATGCAAATCACATATTTAAATTTGCAATAATCGTGTATTTAAATTGAAAATAGTAAATTTTATTGCTTTATATATTAAATTTTAAATCTCTATTGATAATTCTAATTTCAATAGTTAATCTAATTCTGATTGTACGTGTTATAATGTTATTAGACACCCACACGAGAGTGAACTGTCGTTTTGGCTTAATTTCTCGTTTATTAACTTTTTATTTTGTTAGGAGTTTTGAGCGAACGTCTAATGAGCAAAAAATATATCTTGATAATTAGCAGTAGATTAGAGAAAATATTTACTTAATTTATCCGAAATAACAATAGAAAACTCGAAGTGATTGAGAAATTTTGATAGTTAGTGGAAATTGTTTATAACTCAATATATACTATGGTTTTTGTTCTTATCATTTGGACGATAAAGGATTTTGAAGTAGTTTTGGAACATTCGCTGCGATTTGAGTTAATCGACAAAAATAATTATATAATTCTTTTAAACTATTTGTCGAACGACTATTACAGTAAACTTGACTTTCAATTTACTTTTGCCATGTTTGTATTTAATGAATAGAATCTGGATTTCGAAACTGTTATAAATTGCAGATGTACAATATTGATAATGTCGTTGTAGTGATTAATTGCAAAACTGATAAAATCTTTGTTTATTATTAACGATTTTTATCAATTGTTGCTTGCTAATGAATGAATGCCAATATTCCGGCGTTTTATTTATTTAGGTTTTTATTTTTGTTCTGTGCATTAAATCGCGAATTTCGTAACTGAGGCCCGAATTAGTTTCGACTCTTTTCGGACAAAAGCTCGTTCTATAGTCTCGAGTGTTTGAGAAGTACTGATTAGTACTGATTAGTACTGACGAAGCAATTAGTGGAAAGTTTTCGAAAAACAAATGTTTAAAAAACAGGAAACAAAAGATAACTCTTCGAACTCATACCCGAATCAGACACTAACCGAACAGACATTTCGATTCTAGTCTTCACACTTCAAACGTGTTTATTGACGCGATATCACTCGAAACCGACTGTTTATCTCGAAAAAGCGTCTGATTAGACGAGATGTTGTGAAATAAGTGAAATTTATTTCTAATTTAAGATAATTTTATTTTTTAGTTCAAAAAATATTTTCCCTTTGTTTAAGGAATTGGATTAATTTAATTAAATAAATTTATAATTTCGAAATATATATTTTAAAGCATTAATTAATAGTATCTAGTAAAGTTAATGTAATTATTTGATTTGATGTAATCGTATAATCGTTATAACTATTAGAATTTATATTTCCTTTAGACATACAATAACTAACTGATAACTAATGGTTATTCGACTAAATTATTTTTACTTTTATTAACATTAACTAAAGACTATTTTGTAATTTGATGTTTAATTTTAGTTTTTATATCCCGTTTTGTTATATTATTTTGCAATTTAATTCATACTAGTTGCGTTTTTATTTAAATAAAAGTATTAAATTTATATTTATTAGGAAATAATATTTAAATTTGTAAATATTTTTTGCGTAAACATGTTTTGTAACGATGTGATGAAATTTAAATATTGATAAATTAGTTAATTAGCATTTCGTTTCGTTGCTTTATTTTATTAAAAGCTATATTTTCAACAAAACAACGTAGTATTTTAAATTTCTAAAAATAAGCTTTTTACACTTCTTAAGTTTTATAAGCTTTAATTTGTTATCTTTCTATATAAATATATAATATATTAATATATGAATTATTTTTTAAATTTTGAAATAATAATTTGAAGTAGATTTTTAAAAATCAAATTATTAAATATTTTATGTACAACGCTTGCGATTTAGTATAAAGTTACTATGTACAGTAGAAATTATTCTAAATTTGATTTTAATGTGAGTTTACATTACATTATTTTTACGTTGTTATAAAATTTAGATATTAAACTGAATTTATTTACTGAATTATTCTTGTAGTAGTGCATCTACACTAGTAGATATTATACTGTATAAGTTATATACAGCATTTCATAATAATTAAGCAATTAATATTCATAAAGAAATTTTCTATATATTTCAAAATTTTGTTTTAATAAGTTTAATTTTTTAGAGGAGAAATATTTATCACTTGCTTCCTTGTAATTATTTGTTAAGTGGACAAAGAAATTTATCTCGCACAATTAATGCCGAATGTTAATTAATTTAAAATGTAAACTACATTTACAAAGCATATAATTATTTATATATATTATTAGGAAATATTGTCATTAACTCAAATGTACAGTAAATTATTGTTTTCGAATTTGAATTTTTTAAAACAAGTTTTTGTATTCTCATCGACACATTCTATTCAGATGATTTATTTTAAATTACATTTATTAGATTGGCTCATTTTATTTTTGTTAATTTGATTTTCTTATAGATTAATATTTTTATAATTTAATTCAATCGTATATTAAATGAATTGGCAATGAATACGATTGGCATTAATTCAAATCATGACAAACTGATTTATAAACATTATCTGTTTAGCGATTTTAATATATTTTCAATATTTTATTCATGCTACTTGATTAAGTTTTAATTTAAAATATTATAAATATTTGAATATATTTAAAATTTTAAAAATACTGTACAATTAGATTTCTCAAATAATTAAGCCGGCTTATTTTAGATTACATTTATGTTTTTGCTAGTAATTTAGCGAAACTAAACAGTATAATTTTGCATAACACAAATTTTAGTTATGCTTGATTAGTTTTCTAAGCTTTATTGCGCTTTAAATTTGATTTATATTATTGGTTATTAGAGATAATGAAAATGCATTTTAAAATCTTAATTATCTTTTTTAAGATCAAATTAATCATTTAGACAGCATATGATTGCAATTTATTATTTATTTATTTAATATACTGTAGGCATACAATAATCGACATAACTTGCTATAATTTTGATTTTCTGCAATTTTAATATGCTTATTTAATTTTAGGATTTTTAAAATTTAGCTGTAAAATAATGCTTATTTCAAACTTGATTATTAACTATTTATTTTTTTACCCAAATTACTATATATATACTATATTTTATACTATATTACTATATATAAATATATATAGTTTTTTTTTAATTTCTTTAAGTTTATAAAGTTAATATAGAATTACTTGGGGTTTGTTCACTGGTTTTACTTAAAATAAGATAATACCAAAGTTACTTAAACCAGTTTAATCTAAAAACTAAGTTTTGGAAAAAAAACTTAAGCATATTAAAATGGCAGCAAAATCAAAATTATATATTTGTTTCGATGATTGTACTGAATATTTAAAGTCAGTTCTAACATGCAACTCTTGCATTTTAATCACTCAGACTTTAATACTTCATATTTTTGTGCAGTTTGTTAATGTCTTAAAATGCCATTGAGATTAGTTTTTAGGTAAATTCTTCAAGATATAAATTATGATTGATAACTTTTGCTTTTAAATTAAAATGTATTTTTAAAATTAATATGATATTTATAGCTTTATCTTTTATTCAGTATATTTATTTAGGAAGATTTTATTGTCAATTTAATCCTCGATTAAAATTAGTTACAAAATTAAACTTAGTTATAATAGTAATAATTTAGAATGAACTTGCTCATAATTTTATAAGTAAATATTTATTTTGTATATTAAGCTAGTTGAATTTAATGCACAGGAATGACTGTGTTGTTTATTCGTCAACATTACATAAATAGCCGGCAATAATAATATATGGCATTAATATTTATGTTAACTGTAAAAATGTTATCATTGCCATTCGTTAACTGTCTCCTGAGTAGCTTCTGTAGTAAACGCGATTGCATCTGTGTAGATTCTGTACTTTACTTAAGAAAATAGCAAAATATCCGAATCTAATGAATACTGTTTACCAATTCTGCAAAATATTCGAAATTTTAATGACAACGTGTTGTGGGATATGTCTAATATGATATCTGGGCTTTAAGATGAGCACATGTCGCTACAGGTGATGTTCGCTCTCGTTTACCCTGATCAATTTCACTACTTTCCTAATCATTTTTAAGAATACAATACTTTTTCAAAATATCGATTGCATTTCACATTAGATTGAAAAATAATTTTATTCCTATTAAAGGTTTCTATTTTTAAACGCATATTCTATTATCGAAATTAAGTATTAATTAAATGTAGAAATATCTGAAATGCAATGCATTGTTGTATTCGAGACTCAGGTTTTGATATGAAACGCGAAAAATAGATTTCGATCGCCGAGTGATTTGACTCAATCCACTCGAGAATCACATTTTCGATTCATGTGATGCCTCTCAGCTCTCGGCGTATAAATGAGTCGAACTTTTGCTCTCAATTCTCATTATTCTTCGAACAGAATAACCGAATGATCTCTCGATCGCTATTTTGTAGACACCGACCAAACACTCGGCGCTCAACCGAACTCTCGTTAAGTTTGTTCTAATGCTGTTCTAAACGTCTAAAAACTCTTTTCTCTCTTTTATAGGCGTTTTTGAATCAAAAATAAGATTTCGGACAAAAATTTTAATTTAATGTTTCAATTGATTGAATTGTTTAAAGTCTGCCTTAAAATATGTTTTTGACAAATATATGATATATCGGAATATTTTAAACTTAAGCTAATTCTAAAAATGTTGTAATCTATTTATATTTGATCAAGTTACTTTGACACGACGTTGACATTGAAACTAATTATTTGTTTAACTTTCCTCTTCACCGATGTTCAGGTGATTTCGGACTAATCGAAGACCAGTCACTCGAAGCGAATCTATTGGAGAACACATTCCTGGGCGCGGGTGCGGGCAATGTCGGGCCAAGAGCTGAATTTTCTCCAAATGCGCTCGAACTGGACGGAACAGCTGACGCTGAAGCACCAACTTTTGACTTTTCGGATTCAGAAGCAAATTCTTCAGCTCTCGTCGCTTCAAAATCGCGTTCGGATTAACTCGAAATACGCTTTCGAAGACACGACGAACATCGCCAACAAAATCATATCATTAAAGGTATCGCCGCTTCTCAGCGAACAGTCGCCGAATTGTCGGCCAAACGCGAAAACGTTTGAGTTTTTCTAATTCGCGACTAAATGTCGCTTTGGTTTCAGAAATGTTTAGGCAATCAATACCGAGAACTGGAATACATCCAAACGTCACTTCAGCTGAAATCGTTGTCATATTCATCGAAATACAAGAATACGATTGATTCGAATTCGTTGCCAATCGAGACGAACGTCGATATAATGCGTTCGAATCGATACCTTCACGACGTCGAGTGCGTCGCCGACCCGAACCCGCATCCCATGGATCAGCCGCTGCCGGCGAGCCTGTCGTCGTCGCCGGCGTCGTCGCTGTCGCCGTCGGCGGTGTCGACCGCACCGCTGACCCCCGAATCCAAGGGCTCTCCTTCTAGTCTCATACCTCAGGATAGCAATTGTCTGATTGGCTGTTCAACCGATTCCGACCTGTTTTACGTCGACTGTTACCACAACTCTTCAAATCTGATGCTAAACGCGATTCTCTCTCAGAATAGCGACTATTTTGAGACTCAAAAGTGTTTCGATTCGTAAGTTGTGACTACAAATTGAGTTTTCGTTTCAAATTCTGTTTTTATCGATTTTTTTCGTTTTTTGTTTAATTGCTATTTCGAGTTGAGTTTGATTATTGATTTTCAATTTATTGATTTGAATGTTACAATAATTTGTTTTTTAATATTTCTATTTTTCTATTATTCAAATTTAATCAAATCTTTTTTAAATGAAAGGAATTTAATGAATGAAAAAATGTTATGAATATTATAGTAATTAAAAATATATCTTATAATATATATTAGGTATGAATATAAAGTTTTATCACAATTTTGTTGATAATTAATCGGTTGTAATCACATTGAGAAACAAAAAGCATTGTTACGCATGTTATCCAAATAGTTATAACAATTATAATCAAATTGTTTTTAGTGCTGACCATATATTTTGGTCGAATCGAGTCTATGTTTTTAAATGAATTGTATGTTTAGTTGAAGTTTTCAAAAACAAAATTCATTGTTTCGCTCATTAAATGTTATCGTTTGTCGATTCAGGTTTTGCTGAGAAAATAATATTTTTTATCTAAAAAGTATATTATTTTTTAAACAAAAAATATTGTTCTGAAGAGGTATTTATAACAGTATAAAAGTTTTCGAAAAGGAGTTCAAAAACACACACAAAAAGAATTTGGAAAAAAGGATTTACACTGTTAAATTCTTTTTTTCGGTGATATTCTTTAGCTTAGAGTTCAAAACAATTGTTTTGGACTTTTTCTAAATAAAAGTGCAATAAATTTGCTTATAAATCGGTACAAAAGAGAAATGTGTTATCAGATAAATTGTGTCATGTTTGTTTGTTTGTTTGCTACGAAGTGATCGAAACAGTTGTGATTTTTAGTGCGAAAAAAACAAACCCGAATCACAAATGAATAATATTATACTCTTTTGTTAATACTATTTGAATATATACTCAATTGTTAAGTGTGTTCATTGAAAAACATCTTTTTATTGTCGACGGTATTAAACAAAACATAATTTTTTCAAATTATAAATTTATCAAGCTTTTCGAGTGAGAAAGATAACAAGACGTTCAATCAGACTGTGTTGTGAAAACAAGATTACTATAAATTATATTAAAAAACAAACTAAAAATATTTTTTGACAACTTTCTTGATAGTATTTTCGATGTTAATGATTACTATTTAACTATATATATAAATTTAAAAAAGAAAAAACACTGTTATTTAGCTGAAAATTCTTGTTCAATGTTTCCGGTGATCAACAATTCTGGTATTTTTTGCCAAAAACGACTAAATATTTTTTATTTATATAACTGAAACAAAAGAAAACAAAAAGGAAAACAAATTTCAAATCACATAAAAGTGCCGTCAAATTGTCAGAAAGAGGTTTTTGTTGTGAAATGTATTTTTGCGACAATTGATTTCATTCTTAAGGATCGTAAAACAAAACGCGTTTCGAAATTCGAACTATAGTTTCTAAAACTGAATATAATTTATATTTATTAGTAAATAATTACTTGTATTATAAATACGACAAAACGATTGCGATTTATAACTGTATTATTCGATTATTAAAAAAAAGAAATTGTATTTAATATTTGTAAAGCAATTATCGAATCAATGTTTTGGTCAAAACGTTAATCAATTGATTAATTAAATTAATTAAAAAAGAGAATATTCCATGATAAACGAGAAACACGTGTCGATTTTATTTATTTCCAACAAAAACTTCGCCAAAATCCCGAAAATATTTCAATTCAATTAATAATCGAAAGCACATGCTAATTTAACTGTTCCTGTCAAAGCATTAATCTTGATTCTTGTTTATTTTTCCTATGAATGTTAGCAAGGTCGGCGGATATTGTAGGAATGATAAGTTATTTAAATATTGTAATTCAGCATTTCATATGTTTATTTTTGAAAAGTAAATTGATAAATTCAAACACTAAATCACTCGTACCTTCCCTTACAATAAATTATTTTTTTAATGAATTAGTTTTTTGAGGAATATGTGAAATGCCGTCAAACGACTGGGCAATAGGAAAGGCCGGAACTCTGTTCGACTTTAAGCGGCGCCAGATTCCAGTACCGACAGCGCAGTATTCTGGCCGCGGCTTTCGGCTGCCGGTCGCGCGTGAATATGCCCTTTCGGTTGCCTATCACTCGAGTTATTTCTGATTTCGAATTAAAATTATTTTGAATTAACCTTTCGATCAATTAGTGGATTATGTCTTCACTTACGCTGATTAGTCATAAAATCGGCGAAATTCCAGATGAGTTCGCCGACGAACCATCCCTGGGCGCGGAGATTATCGAAGGCCTTGTGGTAATTCATGAGGAACTCGGCCTCGTAGTCCTCGGAGAAGACAAACGCCGGGTCCTGTGCCAGCAATGACTCGTTAGTCAACTATAAGTTATAAACCAATTAGGAGTTGTGGCAGACCTGGTGGAGGCCGGCAATGGTGTCGGCGCCGTATTCTGAGATCATAATGGGTTTAGTGCTGTGAGTGTTGTGCCAATTGTTGAAGTTTGTGATGACCTGCGGCGTAATGACCTGCGGGTAACCCGTGTCCTGATACCAGCCGTAGTACCTGTTGATCATTAGGACGTCCAGAGAATCGGACATTTTGTCGTTATTGTACTCTTGATTGATAGCTCCGGTTAGGGGACGGGAGTTGTCGAGACTGCGCGCATGTGCGGCCACTTTCTTGAAATAGTCGAGTGCCTCGGGTTTACTCGATTTGGGTTCGTTAGCGATAGACCACATGACAACCGACGGCCTATTTTTGTCCCTTTGGATCATTTCGGTGATTGTCAGCAAATGCTGTTTCAGCAGAACGTCGGTAAAGTCGGTCAACCCTACGGCGGGACACTCGTCGATCACTACAATTCCCTGTTCGTCGGCCATATCCATGAGTTCCTCGGAGTAGGGGTAGTGCGAAGTGCGGAATGCGTTGGCGCCGATCCACTTGATTAGGTTGAAGTCCTTCGCTATGATCGGCAAATCCAAACCCTTTCCTCTAATCTAGTATTCAATTAATGATTAGTTTTATTCAGATTTTAGTAATTAATTGTCAATCACTACATACGTCCGCGTCTTCGTGTTTGCCGAACCCCGTGAAGTAAAACGGCTTTCCATTGATTAGGAACTTTGTGTCCTTTACTTGAATGGATCGAATGCCGACTTTCAAGTAATAAACATCTTTTGCTATTTTGTTGTCAATGAGTGACACTTTCATTGTGTACTGATAGCCGGCATTCGCGTCCATAGTGTACGGCCACCAGAGGGTTGCGTTCGGGACATTCAAAGTGCCGGTCAGGCCTCTCACGTCCGACAATACCTTTTTGCCGCTCTTGTCGAACAGGTCGACCGAACAGTCGGGGCTGGCGTTCACTTCGCTGTGCACTACAGTGTAGGCAATGACTCCAGTGGTGCCACTAATGCTTGTGCTGACGGATATATCGTTGATGTGGTCTAAGGGAAGGGCATAGAGAGCGACACTTCGGTGAATACCGGCGTAATTGAAGAAATCGAAAGAAGTGGTCGTCTCGTAGAAGCCTTTCGGGAATTTGGTCGTATCGTTCTTGTAGGAGACAGAGCCGGGCGGGAGGGTTGACGCCGAGAGCACGTTATTGAGCGCTACTGTTATCAGGTTTTTGTCGCCGTATTTCAGATACTTTGTCGCATAGGTCTCGAACGGCAAGTGACCGCCGCTGTGGTTGAGGACGTTCTCGCCGTTCAGGTACACAATGGTCTGGTAGTGCGCGCTTCCAAACCGCAGTGTAATTGACTTTCCCTGCCATTCCGCCGGCGCGTAGAACGACAGGTCATACCAAACCCAACCCGCGTAGTCGCGAATGTATCGGCTTTGGGTGATGTCGTTGAAACTGGACGGCACAGGCATCGGGATTACGTCTCCCGTCTATGCACTCAATTGAAGTGATGTGTCAATGAACTGTATTTAGTGGCATGTACGTTTTTGCAAATTTGAACTAACCTGCGATAGGGGCTGAGTATACCATTTCTGAGTGAAACCAATATTCTGGTCCTCTTCGAGGGCTATGACTCGAAAATTCCAAATCCCGTCCAAACGCTTCACTTCTCGGGTCTCCGATTCGCGCGGATAGAGCCGTAGGTTATCCGCCGCTACGGTGTAGACCAGAGTCAGCGCGAGAATGAGTTTCAGAAAATCCATTATTGACTTCAAACCCAAACAAAGATTCGGAGTTTGTTTGGCTTATAAACAGAAATTTATCGCTTTTTATCGCTTTTCAAACGTAAAGAATGACATTTAAAACGAAAAACTGATATTAATATCAATCGTATTGACGGCTCTTATATCTATGCTTTGGTCCAAACCTTTCCATTAATCTAATGGCAAACGATTTAAATTCACTTTTTCTCCTAAAAAGCTATTATAAAGCGATAGTAACTTATTAACAGTTTTTATAAAGTATTCAATAATACCCTTATTTTTATTTTTTTTCATAATCTACAGGTGCCTTAAACATAGAATTTGAGATTAAAATAGCAATTATCGGCAAATTTTGATTTAATTTATTTCTAACATTCTCTTCAAAAGCCTTTTCAAACTTTATTTAATTGATTCGCAACGCTTCTAATTACACAATTGTTACATGGCAATTAGTTGCACCGTTTGGTTCGTTCATTCCACTAAATTCCATAGATTTGGCTCAAACTATGAAAGTTTTGTTTAATTAAACTTTAGCCTACTTCCTCACAAAACTAAATTTTAAAATGTTAAAAATTGGTAACTACTCAAACAAAAGACTGGAATATACCTTCCAAAAATAATCTAGGTTTATTTTCACCCTAAAACAATTCATAAAGATAACGTAACAGAATGACAAGGTTTTTCTAATTGAAGTTTTTATTAACTAAGAATGAATCATTTTATCTTTAAACTATTCAATAATAATATTTTTATTAGATATTATTAAGTGTTATATAATATTTGTCAAAATATTGATTAATACTGTTTAATATACTTAATTAGTGTACAGTACAGTATACTGAGTATATGAATAACTGATATGTATAAAGTGTAATTTTCAAAATTTTATTATTAAAATTAAACTTTGTAAAGCTATACATTAATCTAAATATTGGTTTAATTTTTAGCCAACCTCTGTTAGTATCATACAGATGCATTTTTTATTTAAGAACTGTATTACTAAAAATCATACAAATTAAGCACTTTATATTTAATTAATTATTAAATATAAACACTAAATATAACTAAATACTAAATATAAATTTTATTTGAAATTCAATTTAAAATATAAAATCAGGATAAGATTTGCTTTTTGCACTGATGCTTTGTTGCCATTTCTTTCTCACTTTGAGCCACATTTTCGCCGTTTGAGCCATCGGTGCAATCATTTCGATTCCATTCCGCATCCCATTCCTCGAGGTTTCCGAACGACAAACTCCTCATCACTTTGTGTCCCTCTTTGGGTAAGTCGTGAAACCTGTCGTTCATCGTCTCCTTAGTCCTCAAGTCTTCTTTGAATATCCGTCGGTCTTCGGACCGCACTTTCGCGTCGACTAATTGCCGTCTTTTGGGTCGAAACCAATTGAAGAGTCGATTCGAACCCAATTTTCGCAATTTTGCCGACAATTGTCTATTTTTCTCATTACGCGGCGAAGACATTGAAGTTAAGCTTTTGACTGCTTTTTCCAACAATTCACTCGAATTCTTAACCTTTTTTTGTCTCGAAAGCTGGTCTTTGAATGAGTTGAATGTATTAAAACAATTTCTGATTTTGTCTAAACTGTTGGCCAAATGTTCGGCCAAATAGACTACTCTTTGAAATATCGATTTAAGTGATATTTCAATTATGTATTAATTTCAGTTAAATTTTATTTATTCTGTGATTCAAACTACAGGTAAATCGCGCACTAATAGAGCGAAAATAATATATAATTTAACATTATACAAATAGTTTTAAAATAAAATTTGAGCAAGCTTAGTGATGATTCATCACCGATGAATCTAACACAATTAACGAATTATAACTTATTTAATTCTATTCCATTAAATTAGGAATATTCTATCCCACTATATTAAATAACAATTAATTAACAGCAATATAAATTTTAAAATGGTTATTCATATTTGAACTGCTTATTCGTTATTTTTAACACTAAAATTGTGAAATAATATCTGGTATATTCGAACAATGTTTTCTTTGACAAATATTTGAGCCTGTTATGTAACTTGATACATTTAGGGAAATTAAAACGCGTTGGATATACTCAGGAAAATATCAATCGTTAAAAAAGTTGTGGGAATTTGCAAAGGAATCACAAATAAATAATTTGTATTTAATAAAAACCATGTATGTAACCATTTGTAAAATTAAAGACTAAAATAAAAATGCTATGCTAAATTAAAACTAGAATTGATGTGTAATTTTACTAAGTTTTAACTTAAATTTACAGTAAACTGTAAAATTTGCAAAATAGTTGAAATAAATAATATATTGCACAATTAGCTCATATTTGACCTCACGTGCAATGAACTTAAACTTGTTGATTTAAACAATTATTCTTAACTGAGCAATTAATTGATTTTCTAATTATAACTATTTTAAGAGTAATTATTCGTGTGTTTCAAAAAATGTTATTATCGACAGTCTTCTCAGGTATGACAACAAATATTTGTGAAAATAATTTGAATAATAAAATCAAAAACATTTATCGATTAAATTGATAGGAATTGCAGTCATTTTGTTTGCATTAATCCGCGTAACGGAAGAGACGACAGAGTTTTGCGACGCTTTCGCCGCAAATAATAATGAAATCTCTTTCGCGTTCTCCGACTTCGGGCCCACTTTCAACACTCCCTACGTCTTCATCGACAACCAGTTCTGGGAACTCGAGTTCACGAACAACCCGCCGAACAATGAGGCGGTCATCCAATTCAAGTCCAACGCCAGCCTAACCAGCGATTGGTTGGGAAGCAACCACTCGATGGCCGTCGTCGCCAAAGACAAGGCCCGACTCAACATCTTTGCCTTCAAACGGGTTCGACACTCGCATCCAAACAATTGAATAAAACAATTATTATTTTCTGCTATTCATAGAAAAGTGAAAACATAATCGATTGGATTGAATATAAGACAAAACCACCGATTGATTCCACAGTCAGTCAATTCAATTGGAGTTCCATTCCGTTTGAGGCGAACTTCAAGCCATCGCTTGTCTTCAATGCGGATCCGCTAAACAAACAGATCATCGCTTTCGTCGAAGAGTCGCTCGAAAGCAATGAATACAAACGAAAGTTTCGGTATTTCCAACTCAACGACACGTCGGCACTGGAAAGTGCGAAAGAGACGCCCGATTTGGCCAAATTTGTCGATACGATTCCCGTCGACATGCAATTGATTGGAGTGTTGGGTCCGCTCTATAATAACTATCATTACAACACATTGTTTAAAGTCGACAAAACAATCCGATATTGTATTATGTCGTTGAAGGTTACACTCAAAAGCTGTCCATTGATTAGACATAAGAATAAGAATTTACTCTAATTTTGAATTACTTTTAGTGCAATATAAGCGAATCGCAAGAATTGATCGATTGCTCGAGTTCCTCGACCGGTTCTCCCGCCGCTAATCTCAGCTCAACCGACGCGCCAATTAGTGGTGAGACGGGTGTGACCGACGGTCGAACAAAACCCGTGTCAACCAAATCCCCGGAAAAGAAGAAGTCGACGGGTCTGACAATCGCATTGATTTCTATACTCGTCGTTATTCTCGCTTTGCTAGCAATCGGTGTTTTTCTCTTTTGTATATTAAACAGCAAAACCAGTAAATGAATCGACAATTTCAAACATTTTCGCATAAATTCTAAACAACTGTTTCCTAATAATAGGTCCGAAAGACCACTTCTCAGGTTCGAACAAATCAGCGAATGTCAAACGCGATGCCAATGAGCGTTAGTATTGTTTGAAAAACTTTATATCAAGTTTAAATTAGTTTTAGATTCCAATAATTGTATTGTCGACTGCAGTTACCGATAAACAGGAGAAACAGAAGAGTTTTAACGAATTTCTTCAGAAGTATTTGGAGAAAGAGAAACGAAACGAGACTTCGGAGCCGAAGACCGAAGAGACGAACCATTCGGTCGAGACGTTGGGATTCACTCCTCAAAGCCAAGCCCTGGATATGAGTAAACCGATTCCTATCAAACAATAATTTCGATACCAACTCATTATTTGCTCATTTATATACATATTTAGAAGTTATTTAAAACATTAGTTTTAATATACAGTATAACCAAATTTTAGTGAATTCTATATTATATTTTCAAAACTTTTCCAAACTTAATGTATTGATTAAACAAAAAAAAACAAATAAATGCTTTTAATAGTAAAAACTATACAATTTATTTAATAAACACTAAATTTGTTTAAATAAATTAAACTTGTTTTACAAATTTTGCAGTAAGTGTTGAATTCAATTACTTAATCATTGATTAAAAGTGAAGAATATTTGAGTAAAGAATCCAAACGATTGAGAAGTTGTATTGAAAAGTAGCGAAAACTTCAATATCGACGTAATTATTGTGCGACTCTTGACTGCAAACAAAGTGTTTGTTTGTTTGGATTGATTGCGGACTTCGACTGCATGTGAGTGTCGGTCGGGAGTCGATGGACACGACGGAAGACAACGAATTGGAGTCCTTGAAGACGGGTATGCATTGCGACACTCAGTCGCCAATCAACGCATTTCGCGATTCGCCGACTAATGACTTGCCGTCCGCTCCGCAGCCGTCATAAGTGCACTACAGACTGACGGCTCGCTTAACGAAATTCGCGCCAAATTGAGAGCAAATGTGTTCAGAGTTTGCGATAATTCGTACGAAAAGCAGAAAAACAAATCCGATTTCAATCGCAACGATCGGCTGAACGACGAAAACCTTTTGATTAATCAATTGATTCGCGAATACCTCAAAGCGAACGCTTATAACCAATCGCTCAATATATTTGATTTGGGTTTGCATTTCAAACAATTCGTTACTATTTGTCACACTTTTGACTCTATTTTCCGCTTATTTTTGCCGTTATTTCGATGCCGACGACAGAAAGCGGCGAACGAAGCGATTCGCACATCGATAGGCATTCCGTCGAAAACAAATTGGGGTTCGACTCGACGCCCGACGACTCCAACAAATTGTTTGTTTATTGAAAACACATTTTTTGTTTTGTTTTTAATCTGATTTTTGTTCGACTTTTAGGCCACTTCTCAATACAATAATTAAGCACTTTTTGGAGCGAAAAACAAACGATTGATTGAATAGTTTTGCTCTTAACTTGATTTTAGTTTTTGTTTCGCATTTTTCAATCAATTAAATCAATACTCGAATTGCGTATATATTTTGCGAAAATGTTTTTGCGTTTAAATAAGTTTGTGTTGAACTCAACGAAAGCGTTGCGATTGACTGCCCGTATGAGTGGTCCGAACGGTGCGAATGGTGTGAGAGTTGCGACCATTTGTACGACTAATCGATTGAACGAAATCTTCTCAATACAAGACGAAGACGACTACAAACAGAAGGTTCTCAACAATAAGAATGTAGTTTTGGTTGAGTTCTACGCCTCGTAAGTCGATATACCGTTTGCCTCAAACCCAATACACTAACGCCATTCGCACCCGCATTGACATACCGGCGCTCACCGACCAGTTGGTGCGGTCCGTGCAAAATACTGATGCCTCGGCTCGAGACGATTGTTGGCTCGAAGGCCGACAAATTGGATCTTGCTAAAGTTGATGTCGACGATAACGAAACCATTGCCTCTCAACACCAAGTATTAAGACTAAACTCTTGTTTTTTAAAACTAAACTAATTTTAACAAAATTTTAACATTAATTCTCACCTTTAGGTGAGTTCAGTGCCGACTGTATTGGCCATAAGTAACGGCAAAGTCGTCGACCAATTCGTTGGTCTCAAAGATGAGGACCAATTGCGGGCTTTTATTGGCAAAGCATTGAATGAATGACTGATTTATTGCAAATATTATAGTATTTAGACATTAGTTTCGAATGAATGATAGAATTTTGCAATTTATTTGTGAAAATGCTTTAATAGAAATACACATTTAATTAGAATTATTGAGAAAATATTGTATTTTTAATCACAGAAAGAAATAAAACGCAAAAATGTTTAAATAATCTGAAGATTTGATTAAATGCTTTTTCTAACTCTAGCAAGAATTATAGCATAGAATTAGTATACTTCAAAATTTATTAGTACCGTACTGTGTGCTGTACAAAGTGAAATTAACATAACACCAGTAAATAAAATACAATGTCCTATTCATACACAAATACATAAATTGACAAATAATTGTAAAATAATTATGTTTACAATTTATTTGATATATATAAAGAAATTTTTAAGAATTGGAATAAAGAATAGATTTGTTAATAAAGATAATAGAATTTAATTGCAATTAGGACTTGAAATCAGTTGATATGTTGGGTTGTTTAAGCAGTTCTGGATTCAGTCTACGGACAACTAAACAATTAAAGTAAATATTTTTTATTTAATATATTTCTAAACAAATTATTAGTTTCCCGAACCGTAGGGTCCCTTCGAATTGTCCAGCATTTCGGTCACCGAATGTGTCGACACAGTCGTTGATTCCGTTTCCGTTCCGGTTTCGGTCGTTGTTTGCACTTTTGGTTGAATTGGATATTTAAATAAGTGTTAAATTTTATATTTAATTTACAAATATATTAGTAATTTGTTATACTATTTCGGAAACGTCTCCAGAATATGTTGATTCCAATCAACTCAAAGACTGCGATACCTATGAAAGTGCCTAAAACTGCGGCCAAGACTGTCGGAAACGGAGTTCCGCAGACGAGTACTTTGGGTTCGCACTGAAGACAAATTGATTTCAATATTTTGCTATTTTTAATATTTGAAATAAAAACCTGCTCTCCATTGAAGCAATACATAAGCGCTGTATTGGATTGGATGAGAAGGAAAACGTCTGTCTGGGCAGTGACGACGACTCCGACCACTTCATGGCTGTTGTCGGTAGTATTCAACTTCTTTAATGTCTGCTCGTACTCGGGTGGGGAGTGAGTCGATTCCAGAACTTTGCCCGACGTCTCCCAATATGTCGACAGATAACATTGAACGTCCCAATCGAACGTCCCATCCCTTGCATTGGATGTCTGGCCTAAACACCCGATTGTTTGCACGGAAACATGGAAACAGAGGCAAACACTGGAATTGCGGCAAACATGTGATAAATCCCGACTCGTATTGCTAACTTGCTGTCCGATTAAGCCGTTTTCAGTGACTGACAGAAACCTAACCTCACCTTTGGTCGCCTTTTTTCAAATAAAATTTCATATAAAACGTATAATTTTATTCTTAACAAAATTACATTAGACTTATAAATTCCAATAAGCATTTGTCCTTTTGGGCCTACGGCGGGAAATATTAATGATTTGTCTTCTTTGGACACTTCGTTGTGTTGACCATCGGTTGAATTGAAGACGACTTTCGAGCCTTCAATAGAGATGAGCCAATAGTGGTCGTCAATCCACACGAAGAGCCGCTTAGAGTCCACCGAAACACTCATATCAATGCGATTCCCGTTTCGGCGATATTTCGCACAAAAGTCTTCACTCAAACCAAGTGAAAGATATCCGAAGAATAGGACAAAAATCACAATTACTTTAGACATTGTTTGCAGAGAAGCGAAGACTTGTTAACACTTTGTATTGAAATTAGATTTAAATATTCGACTCAATATACAGTTAGCACGATATCTTAATTATTGTATTAAAATATACCTTGATCAATATAACGGCTAATTTAAAACAATTTTACATTTTTATTAAATTATTTTGTTAAATCTCGTGCGTTATAATTCAATTAAATTAAATTGTACACTGTATTTTACATTGTATTAATATGCTATATTTAAATATACATAACTTTAAGTTTATAATTTATTTTTCAGTAAAACAAATAATTATTAGTTAGAAATGAGCGGATATTTGATACTATTTATCGTCGTTTTACCACTTAGTCTAAGCGAAGATTTTTGTTCGAAATACCGCGGAAACAAAAATCGCATTGATTTGAGTCTTTCATTCGATTTCAAACATCTCTTCATTTTCATTGATAGCGAGTATTGGGAGATAGCTATCGAAGACTCAAAAGCCGTTTCCAAACCAAGTGATAGTCAAACGAATACTTTTTTCTGGAAAAGCATATCATTTGCATTTAGGGTAGATGATGGAATGTCTCCGAAAGAATATATCGCCACTTATAGTGTAATTAGAGTTCAAATACAAAGTGATTTCTATTCGATAATCATCTCATTATTTCCAAAGATAAGCAAAAATGAAATCCAATTTTTGAAGTTTGAAGGAAACAAATTCATTGCATCAGAATTGGCAGATAGGACACCGGGAGATATGTCTGAAATCTTCCACCCCCCGGCCTCGTTCAAACCCTCCCATTGCTTTCGATTTTACGATGCAACAACCGGTTGTCTAAAGCAAACATACATTGAAAATCATCGCACCTTTAGGCTAGAGATTCGATATTATTCGGCTATATATGTGAAAGAGTACAAACACTTACTTCGAAACGAAAGTATTATAAAGATATACAAACCATTTGCACACAAATTAGAGAATATCGACAATACACACGAAGTGATTGGAGTTTTAGTAAAGCACCCTGCTACAGACTGGTTCGACACTTCAAAGGTCGATATTCTCGTTGTCTTCCGATCCGATTCGATACTCAAGTATTGTTTCGTCGGAAAGGTTTGTCGAATAGAAATGTCTATTCATTTGAAAAGTTTTGACAAATAATTGAATTGAATATTCGAATCGTTTAGTGCGGATCCAAAGATCTGAGAGATCTGATTGACTGCTCGGATCCGCAAACTGACTCTTCTTTAATTCTATCGCTTGCATTTGGATTTTGTATTTTACTAATAATTTTTGCTATTTCTATATATTTCGGAATTGTGCAATATCAAAAGCATGTTCGGCGCAACACAGGTCGGGAACCATTACCGACCCAACCATCCACTCCACCAGTACTTCAGTCACAGTCTACTCAGACGCCAGAGATTTGTTAGAAATTTCTTCTTTAGCTATGATTTATGGTTTGGTTACGAAAACCTTTACTGTAATAGCGTTTCTATTTATTAGCCGAAGCGCCGAAAGGAGAAACCACTCCATTGCAAGTCCCGCTTCCGCCGCCTTCTCCCGAACCAAATGCTCGGCCGAGTAGTAAGTGATTTATAGTTTCGAAACATTTACTGTAATAGAAGTTATATTTATTAGCCGAAGCGCCGAAAGAAGTGAGCACTTCATTGCCAAAATCATCGACTTGGCCTCAAATTTCCGGTACCGGTGCTCAGGGATCGCTCGCTTTTAGTAAATAGTATTTATTTTTGTTTCAAAAATAATTATAAATTTTTGATTAACTTAAGCTGCAAATGAGGCGGAACCGCCGGAAAGTGCGCCGATATTCAAGTCGGAGGACTTGCCTATAATTCGTAAATAACTTGAATTACAATTTCCAAACAATTTAAACCCTATTTTGCAATTTGTGTGAACAGAACGGACAGATTCGCAGTATTTCGACGCACAGGCGAAAACGCCTTCGAGTTCGTACCAGAGCGCTCAGGGATCCAATTCCGGTAATTAGTCGAAACTCTAATTTTGTTGACAAGTTTTTAAAATAAATTAAAGTTACATGCTATTAACTGAATCGGTCTAATATTATGCTCTTATTTTCTATTTTGTTTGAACTGAAGGAAACGGTGCGGAGACGGGTGTCAGTGCCGAGAGTACTCAAAAGTTAGACACAAAGAGTAAATAATCGAAATTTTAATTTAAAAGCACTGAATTAATGTTGACTAATTGTACATTGTTAAATTTACGGTATTAGCTAAACCAGCAACCGATACAAAGCCAGCGCAGGAATCTTCAGGCGTTCCGAAGCCTACCACTAAACCTGATACTCAAAAATGAGCGCATAATCCAAACACAAATCATTCGAATTTATTTTCATTTCAAATATTATTTTTTAATTATACAAAATTGTTTATTATTATTAAATTGGAAATATTTGATAAATATTACTAACAAATGCCTTTATTTCAAGTCAATGTAAGAATCAAAATAGTCCAGTCTATTGATAATAAATTTTATTGGAGTTTTATTTTGATCACTTCCAATTTAATCAATGTGTTTTCACCATGACTAATGCAAGAACAGTTTACATACATTTTATTAATATGTATGTAACAAAATAACCAACCTTGCACAATCCATAAATTTATTCTGAAATTTCAAACTTAAGTAAAATAAAAACTACATAGATAATTTAATCAATCCTTTACAAATCGAAGCAGATTTTTAAAAAGAATCAAGTTGAATACTAAAGATTTGTTAGAAAATTTTTCTTATAATAAAAAATGACGCTTAAAAATATAAATTGCTCAATGTTACACATCGAGAATCAAACTTTTGCCAAGTGTAATTATAAGTTTTTTCAAAGTTCTAATGATTAGCAACAACGACAAAATACTCTTGGGTTTCAGTGGACAACATTGTTTAAATAAGGATCAACATTTATAGTCTAAATTTTAGACCTAATATTTTGTATTTAAAACATTCTTTTTGTGAAATGTAATTAATTCAGTTTATTCTACATCTAAATCTGCGTGAAATGGTGAAGGATTTATTAAAAGATCTTGTATAGTTTTTGCTTAATTAATGTTTAAAATTCAAAAATATATTGTGGATTGTGCATGGTTGTTTATATAAACATGAATATTTGTTATGCAAAAAATTATTAAAAGAGGTAAAAATAGTATACTATTTTATGCATTTAGCATAATTAAAAGGGAAATTGAAAATAAAAATGTTTACCGAAAGTATCGACTAGCTATTTAATGTAATAATATAATGCATATTAAAATAACTATTATTTTAAAAGCTTTTCATTGAATCAAATCATAATTGGTTTAGATATAGTTTAAAATTAACCAAAAACTTTGAACTGAATTATAATTTTAATATTTTTATGAAAATATTATGACTCAAATCAATGTTGTATTTATTCTAATATTTAAAAAGTTTATACTGTATATAGCAATACAATCTACAGTTTACATCAAAACTTCACACTTGGCCAGAATATGGCTACTAAGATAAACTAAAACCTCTCTATTTTATATCATCTTGAGTGAAGTTTTAGAAATTCAAAATTGTAGATAAATATAATGCTTTAAATAATTTTAAAATTCGTAAAAAAGTAAATTAATATAAAGAATGCCTAAACTTAAAATGTTTTAGTGTTGTGGCCCTATTTGGCCCTTTTATTTGCATTACTTATTACTATCTTATATTAGCACTGGTTTACATTATAATTTATTATGTGCGAGCTTGTGATTATTTTATTAATAGAAATTATAATTATTAACTTTATACACTGTACAAAACAATTTTACAATATAATATATCTATTTTATTAAGTTATTCTTACCCACGAGCTTAGTGATTAAATTAAACTGTAATTATATATTATACTGTTTTATTTAACAAGGCCTATTTACATAACTGTAAATTTATGCTATTCAATAAAACATTCTTTTAAAATGAATTCACTAATACTATTCATCGCCTTTTTACCACTGAGTCTGAGCGAAGACTTTTGCACCAAATATCGACAAAATGGAAACCAAAGTGATTTGAGTCTTTCGTTTGACTTCAAAGGACTCTTCCTTTGGATTCACAGCGACTATTGGAAGATCACTATCAAAGACAACGACTTATTCTTCAAATCACAAAATAGTCGAAACAACGACTTATTTGGAAAACACATATCATTAGTGTTTTTTGGACAGACAAAGACTGACCGAAAAGATCTGATTACGACTTACAGTGTAATTGAAATTTAAATATTAATATAGTTTTCGCTAAAATTAAATTTTTAATTAAAATTTATTAAGTTAAGCAAAACCGAAATGCGATTCTTGAAGTATGAAAGTGACAAGTTCATTCCATCCGAACTTGGAACCAAGAAGCCAAAATCCGTGTCGGAAATGTTCATGCTACCATTCGAACCATTCCATTGCTTTCGGATTTACAACCAAATAATCGGTTGTCTAAAGCAAACATTCGACGCAAAGGACCGGAAGTTTAAGCGAGAGTTTCGATACTATTCGTCCGAATATGAAGACTCGAAAGTCGTAATGTTGTCGACCCTTGAGGAGGAGAAACTCGAAGCCAAGTATAGGACTGCAATCAACGCTCTCAAGACAATCGACGACTGTTTCGAAGTGATTGGAGTCGTTGTCAACAACGCGACGGAACCAAAGGATCTCAAAATTCTTGTTTTCTTCCAATTCGATGCAATCATTAAGTATTGTTTCGTCGATAAGGTTTGCGATTAGAAATGTTAACTCATTTGAAGAGTTTATGCAAATAATTGAATTGAATATTCGAATCGTTTAGTGCAAACCCAACGAACTGATAGATTACATTGACTGTCGTCCCCGAGTATTGCCCTGGATTTTACTTGCTGGCTTTGCTCTACTAAGCCTAGGCATTATCGGTATTCTCATTACGGAATTGTTTCAATTCTATACAAGAAGTGGCGGACCTGTGCCTCAAAATAGTTAGAAATTTATACTATATTCACAAAACCAGTCGTTATTTAATATAATTTGTTTGCATTAAATGAAGCGCCGAATGGAAAGAGCACTACAAAGACTGAACCGCAAGCAAAGCCAACTTCGGTTGATGTCGAAGCTACCGGCGCTGAGAATTTGGCGAAAATGCGTAAATAGTTTACATGATTTGTATTTTTTATGCATTAATAATAATCTGTTTGTTATACAAAGCGCCAAAAGAGTCAGAGGCGTTGCCGAAGCCGACTGCGCTCTCCCAGTGATGCCAAACCAGTGGTCAGTCGACCTCAAACCCGAACCGTTTCATTCAATTTTAGCTTTAATTTTGTTTTTTAATTATTTCGTGCTTTCATTCAAAATTTTATTTATTGTTTTATAATGCAATTGTATCTCTGCTTAATTCTTTAATTTCTATTCTATAAGTTCTAAAAGTTTTTCGTTCAAAATCCAATATTAAATAACATTTAAACTGTTCCTTTGACTATTAATTATAATTATAAAAGTAACGTAATAAACATGGTATTTATAGTGCTTATCTTAAATTAGATAAGGTCATAGCTTATTGTAATTAGTAATCAGTTCCAAGAACATTTTGTAAGAAATTTAAAAAGCGAATTGCTAAGAACAACCGGGAGATGGCCATTGTGGTCGAATACGCCAACAACGGGCCAAAGTAGCTATAAAACCGAATATTTATTGCATTGTAGGTCTAAACTAATACTAAAACATACCTTAGGTTTAAACTGAATTAACTCGTAAGTAAGCGATAGTTTTTAAGGAAAAATTGTTTTTTTAAGTTTGAATTTTTTTCAATCATTTTATCTGCCGATAGTAATGCTGTTCCCCGCAGACCCTCACTTAATGTGTTTTCCATCCAGAGCTACGGATGTCAATCCGTTTATTACTATAATTTCTATAATGTTCTTGCTCATTTTTGAAGTTATATAAAGTGTAAGCCTAACTGTAATGTAATTATTACTTTATGAAAGTTTAGTATCAATTCATTAGTTATTGAGCTATTTTAAGCTATTATTCGCAGTTTAAAATTGAATAAAAATATTTACACAATTGCTGATTAAATAAATGGCTTATAATTATTAAAAGTTTCATTCATAATAATTATGCATTATAGACCCTTGATGAAATTTAAATAAAATTATACAGTATGTTGAATATTTATACGTGCTCAGTTTAGTTTGTATATAAAATATTAAAATAAGGTAAAAGTTGTGCAATTTGTAAATATATAAAATAAATAAATAAAAAGTTAATAATTTTAAGCGAATGCATAACAAAAATTTAGCTGCGATTGCAGTATTTTAAACACATTAGGGGTTTACTGTGCAAAATGTTATTATATAAATAATTTATTGTTATATTGTGCTGCACATCTTATAACTTTATGTATTGTAAAATATCATATACATTATATAAAAATTTAATTTAATTTATCAAGTTAAACACAAATATTAGAATGTTTTTTAAAACCGGTTTGCTAGATAAAAATAAAATGTATGAATCTAAAATTTTACTAGAATTTCAAATGTAAATCTTTATTTAAAATAAGAAAACATTCTATTAATAAATTATATAACATATTGAAATTTAGTTTTAAGCAAGTTTTTATTAAGTAATAAAAATTTCAACGTGAAACTAAAGAATTTGTATGAGCCGGTAGCTTTTTAGAATTTATAGTGCAAATGGTTTGTTAATAAATAAATTGCAAACTGTAAACTAGTTTTTGAGCAAAAAGTTTTTATAAATAAGTTATTTAAGTTTATTTTTATAATGTATGAATTACAATAACACTAAAAATATAATATTAAAAAAGTAAGGTTTAATAATAATTAGTAAACAAACAAAATGATAATTTAAATGGTAGTTTAAAATATTTTTATATTTAATTTTACTTTGAAACAATATAAACAAATTTAAGCTAGTAATTAAACTACAATAACTTATTTTTTTATTTCAATTATAATTATATTTTTAGCTGCAATATTTAATAAATCATTGGTTAAATTGATCAAGATTAAACGAACAAACATGCGCAACCATTCATTTCGAGATAAGCGAAATATCGGTGTAGTTTAACAATACTTTCTTTAAAATATCAGTTATTATATGCGTTTGTGTTATCAGCGATGAACTGAATATTCTTTTACTTTTTACTTCTGATTGCAAACCAACGCTAGTTTTGTTCGGATTGTAAGGCATATAGTAATTCAGTTTCGGCTTATATTCTCTAAGTCTGCGTCTCTTCTCTCCGCTGTGTCTCCGGATTCTGGTCTCTATAGCAACAAATCAATCGATAATCTCTCTCTCTCTCTCTCTCTCTCTCTCTCTCTCTCTCTCTCTCTCTCTCCCTCCCTCCCTCCCTGCGCGCTCTCTCCCCTCCCCTCCCTCTCTCCCTCGCTCTCTGCAAGCATTCTCTGTTCAAAGATTTGTTGTTTGCGAAAGCCATGAGAAGAGGGATGCGATTCTGTGACTCTGGCGCTGAAATTAGGCGCAGACCTACTCATACGAACGCTCGCACATCGCACACATCACTAGAAAGGCGAAGCTCTCATCCAAACGCCAAACAACTGACGAGTAGTGCAGAGAGTCTGAGCTGAGAGACTGAAAGAACATATGATGACAACGAGATGTTGAGAATTATAGCGTTTTTCGCAGCTCTCGAACCCTTTTCGACGAGTAGTTACTCTTTTTTAATTCAAATGTGATATCGAGTTGTCGACGATTCTCGCCGTCTCTTAGAGTCAAACCAATTGTTTCGAATTGATTGCTCGCATTAGGAGACAGTAATTAAGTTTTTATAGTCAAAACTGTTCGGCATAATTACGAAAGCTTAAAATAAACTAAGCAGGTTATTATTAGCTTATCATCTCTATAATTATCAATATTTAACGTTTTGTTTTTTAAT
This sequence comes from Metabelba pulverosa, assembly GCA_034697605.1. NCBI lineage: Eukaryota > Metazoa > Arthropoda > Arachnida > Sarcoptiformes > Damaeidae > Metabelba > Metabelba pulverosa. The sequence goes on from JAQIXC010000166.1 coordinate 38,439, forward strand.
CAAAGCTAAAAAATAAAGTTTTTGCTACATTCTAAAATTTTCGGCAATCAGTTCGACCATAAAGTTTGGTTTTTAAACGAATTTTCTCTTCAGTTATGCCATTAATCCTAAGAATTGCTATCATTTATAAAAAGTGAAAAATAAAAGATAAAAAATTCGAGAAAATAAAGAGAAAAAAATCAAATTGAACTGTATATAAAGTTTGAAAACATTTGTACCAAGAAGAGAAAGACTAATAAAATATATCGTTTGCGAAAACTTCTTAATTAATCTTCATCTGTACCACACGGACAGAGATACCGGTCAGTAATCTTTTGCCATTGTTTTCTATTTCTTAATTCTTTTAATACGCTTTTTATTAAACTTTTTATTTTGCCACTTATTTTCGGCAAACGTTTAATAAGTTTTACTTTCTTGCCATTTAATATTTCGAATGTGTTTGCCTTTGAATTACCGGCCAGTGTACTGTGCAAAAGGCGACTTAGTTTTACACAGTCTATAAGTTATATTCGGGTTTTTGTTCGAACAAAATAACGAATAACTTTAAGCCATAATACCAGTTCTTACGGTCTTAATGGCGTTCTCGGCTCTAAAGACACAAATGAAATAACTATTTATTTAATACTTACACAACTGTAGCACTTAATGAAAAAATGTTTCGCTATGTTTCGCCAATCTCTAAGTTATACAGTATGAATTTTCAAACCGCTTCTTACATGCTATTCAGAAATTCTAAACATTAGAAAAATTTTACATTTTATACATTAATTTACAACATATTTTTAAAACATATTTTTAAAACATATTATCGCAAACTATAGCCGAGAATATTTTGTGATAACATGTTTAATAGGGTTTAACTTTTCGTTCGGTATATTTTTGTTGCTTTTCGAGTCTATTGAAGCATAAAATCCGAAAATCTATTGAATTTATTATTTAACGAATATATGTGTTTTGCGTCGAATAAGTAGAAGAAATGAATCGATTCGATAGTAAATCCAATCTAAACCCAAAGACAACAGCAATTGAAATATATTGTTAATCCTATACAACGCTCGCATTCGGATCAAAATGCCGAAAAATGAACATGCTGCAATATTTCATCTCGCTCGTTATTTGTTTTGATACGATTCGGTTTTGCAACAAAAATAATTTACAAATCATTATCAAAACAAATAACGCTTCTATTGATTTAACTGTGCGATAAAATTAACAGTGTGTTTATGCAGATCAGCCCAATAGCTAATTCATTGAATTAAATAGAGCATGCTAGATAAATTGCGAGCTGATATGCCTATTTTGCATGGGTAATTTTATTCGGTCAACAACTGAGAATTAAGATTAAGTTTGCGATTTACGTATTAATGACTAATTAACGAAATTTATAAATAATTGCTGTAATGGCAAAAAACAACCTAAGATTCGAGTGTGTAGTTTTTACATGCTTAAATAGTATCTTGCCAACCATTCTAAGCGCATACGGAATATACAGTATAATTCCAAGAATTGCCATAAAAAAACCTAAAACTTTTCAAAGCAAATGATTTCTAGTATTGGTTTGCTTTCGATGCAAAAAGACGGCTAAACATCAAATAAAACAAAATTTTATAATATTAAGCATAAAAAATATCTACGATTTTAATCTCATTTCTGCGCCTTTGGGATCGCAAATAAAAATTCTATTAGAATTTGAATGTTTCGAGAATTGGAAATACGAAATACGGGCTAAATGTTAAATATTGACTAATATAATAGAAATATCTCTAACGATATGTTTTCGATTCGTCGTATTTCTCAAATCGCATAAAACGCCGAATGCTTTGCATCGCCTACTCGTCGGAGCAGTAAAACGAAATAAATATTATTCCGATTCTACTCTAAACTCGAAATTATTTTCTATATTTTTTATTTTTCATATAAAAAAATGAAATATAATAACTGGATATAAAACTATTATATAAAAGTCGAGTATTCAGATTTTTGGATAAAAATAGCATTGATATTTTGAAATGGAATTATGCAATTTATTTTTTTAATCTTGAATATATTTTTTCGGTTGAAATTGTATTTCAAGTTTAGTGTTTTGAGGCCTTTATAACAATCGAATTGAACAGTCGTTTGATTTCTAAAATTTATCTGAAATTCAATACTATTTTCTGTACAATAGGCACTTATTTTGATTAATAGGTTTAACTGTTTAAAAAGTTTTCTATTTTATAAATGCAAATACCATGTTCCTTAAGCCATTCCTTCACTAAATTTGAGTGTTTAACTCAATTTTCTTTTGCGATTGGAATTGTGAAAGAATGGAAAATTTGATCGAAATTCTTCTGATTTAAAAAATTTTAATCTATTCTCGCATTTAGATTATCTTTGAGTTAAAAAATTTAAATTTATAAAATTGCATAGTGTATATTTTTAAGTATTTAGCGAAATTAATTTTTATAAAATGGGCAATTTAAAATAATTAAATTATTTCATATTTAATTAAATTAATATTGCAACAAAGCAAAATTGGCTTTACAGTTAAATGTTATATTATACAGTTTCATTAATAATTTAAAGTTTCATAGAATTTTTCATTTTTACTTGACTGCTTATATTAATATATTAATGCCAAGATAAAAATTCAAATAATATTTCTTCTCATTTAATTATTCTTTTGTATATTTATGCAAAAGTTTTTACTCGTTTTTACTCATTTTATTTGAATGCGTTTAAAACAAATATAAAAAAATATTTCATTTTATAATTTAAACTTTCTTAAATAAATATTTATCTTAAAATTAGAAAATATTTAAATAAATAATATGTAACAACATATTTGCAGAACAGAAAAAGCATATTCTTAGAAATTATTTGATGATTCGATAAAATTCAAATATAAAGCAAAGATTGACAAAAGCAATGTGTTTTCGAAGGCATGAAAATCGATTGAATGCAAAAATGGCATATCGTTTGGCATCAGAATATTCCGATGCCTTCGAGCCGTTTGAGACTCAAAACGCAAACTTTGAAAATGAAATTAAAATCAAAATAAATAATAGAATCATTAAAATTGTAATTGTATTTCGAGAATTGCCTGTTTAAACCACACATATCATACACTTCTATAAAATGTTTCCATTATCTATAGGTACTATAGTTTATTTTAATACAAAAACTCAGCACGTTTTTAGCATAAAATAACTTCAAACCCAAGTATTTATATTCAAATTTAATATTTATATTAATATTTAAATTCATTTCAAAACTCTTGAGCAGAAAAACGTAAGAAAAACAAAATTTTCGAAAATGAAACACAAATTTATTTCCATTTCAAATATGAAAATATTTGGCTCTGAGAATGCAATTGAGATGTTGTGTAAATAAATTGATTAATATTTCATCGCATTTCAGAAAAAGTAAAATTAAGTTATCGTCGATTCGAAGCGAAATATTTATTGGAATTTATCAAATTTGTTGACAATTTTCTATTTTAGATCTTTCGTTGACTCGACTCTCTCTCTCTCTCTCTCTCTCTCTCTCTCTCTCTCTCTCTCTCTCTCTCTCTCTCTCTCTCTCTCTCTCTCTCCTCG
>JAQIXC010000167.1:0-41860 GCA_034697605.1 Metabelba pulverosa
GGTGGGTGGGTGGGTGGGGTCAGAGGTGAAATTATATATACCTTTTCTTTGCTTACAGCCATCAAAGCTATTAAAAAGCTGTTTAAACTTATGTATAAGAATTTGTTATAGACTATAGAAGTTCAAAAATTATCAAGATATAAATTTCTATAAATAAGTTATTTTACAGGAATAAGCTTTTAACTCTATGATTAGAATAACATGTTTATGTTAGCATGTACATTATTATACCTCGTTTGTACCATGCAGTCATACAGGACGCGCATTGAGACGAACTGGTGTTATAAGGGCGCGTAGAAAGAACCTTGTTGGTTTTTAGTATTGGCATTAACCAGAGCCGAGAGTGAGCCGCCGTACTGACCCGGGTAGAGCGAATTGCCCACTTCACCCAGAATAGCGAGCTCTTCGCCCAACCCGTCGGCCGGCGCGTCGTTGTCGAACAGGAACAGTACGTCGGCCGACGACTCACACGGCGCTGATCTGATGTCTACCGCTTTGGGAACAATACAGTATTCCCTTTCCTCTGTGGAAAATAGCAAAACCAAACAATCATGCTTAAATGTTTAAAATTAGCAAGTTAAAGTAATTTACGCACCACTCGATTTGTCGCTACCGGCCTTATTGAGGAACTGGTAGAACGAAGGCCAGGCCTCGGCGACGTAACCGGCCAACTGGTTGTCATAGTAGGATCCGTCGTAATAGACGCCATTCCAGACGCGGATGTAGTTCTCGGCTTCGCTCTTGAGTTTGGTCTGCAGTTCAGTCAACAGTCCAGAGCCGCGATTGCAAACCGAGACACTCGGGTCGGCGCCCAACCCGCGCGGCGAGTAGTACTGCCGCAGAATCTGACTTAAACTGATATTCGGGTTTTGACTCAATATTTGCGGCAATTTTCGGCCGATATTATAGCCGTCGAGAGCGCCGCGCAGTTCGGCCGAAGAGGCCAGAGATCCGGTTGACGTTAGCTTGTATTGGGTCTGACAGGCGGTTGAGTTCCACTGCCCGGAAGCGCCGAACAGGGCTTCGCCCGCTTTGATTGCTAGGCCAGAGCCGCCGTCATTGCCCAACAGGTCGGACAGCGTAACGGCCAGTAGTGCATCGACTGGGCTATCGGGCGTTTTGCTCACATCTACTCTCGGAGTAAGTGTTGTGATTAGTTGGCGAACACGTCGGTCGGCCGGTGACAGTAAACCAACTGCCGTTCCCATTAACACGCGGTTTGCCGAAATTGCCATGCTTATATCGGCGCGAAAACTGGCCACGCCCAGCTCCCTGTGTCTGTGGTTTTATAATTGAATAGTTTAATTTAGCCAGCTATAATTTTGCTCATTTAGTAAATAATTAGTTTGACTATTTGTACCCTGTTGCATTTAACTGAGCATTTGTATCGTTCACTGTATGCGATACAGTGTAGAAAAGCGCACACTTTTCGTCTTCCGTCAGCGCCTCTTCGGGAAAGTCGACTTCTTCCGCGCCGCCCGACCCGTCCTCCCATCCCATCAACTCTTGTGCAATCCGACTTCGCATTAATTCCGTATGTGATTGCACGTTGAACCCGCCCGCTAAATGCAAACCATCAAGGTGAAATCTGCATATAAGATATTTTCATACAGTGTAAAATATTATTAGAACAAAGCGGGCAAAAAGTACCTGCGCAAAATCTGCACGATAATTTGCCGAGCACTTAATTGAGGTTGGTAGTTCTCGATCCGTTCAATCAGTGCAATCAAGTTGTCGACCGACATCCCGACCGGTCGGTTCTGGCCAAGTGTTAACGGCTTGCGGTCGTACGTCTCGTTGAAACAGCGCCCGAGTATTAGCGGTTTGTATTCGTTCGGCACTGATATGCAGACAACGCTTCCGAAGAATGCCGTCAACACTAATAACTCATTCATTGCTTTCATTATTTAGTCTATTTTCTAAAATAATTATTGCTTAAAATATGATATTTATAAATTATATTATTATGTATTTTTTAACAAAACAAGAAAGCTGAAATATGTATTATACCGGGTAATTAAAATACGTCTGGCCATTACCTTCTTTATATACAGTAGTCTTTTTGTTTAATAATCCTTAAAAATCTGATAAACTATTTCAGCGTTTTTGGGTAATTATGAGAAATGTTTAAGATAGCTAAATACTAGCAAATAAAATGTAACATGCATAACTTATACCATAATAAACATAAAGCCTTCTATTACGAGTGTTATGTTATTTCGAGTTACAAATAATTTTACTTAAGATTAATTTTTACTTTAATCATTTTATTAGATTGTGAACATATACTGCCATAGCATTGATTGATCGATAATAAATCACAAGTAACATGATAGATTATAATGCACCATATCTAGTAGATTAGAATGCGCTTTATTTAGTACATCAATATTGCACCATTTGGTAAATATTGTTAGAAATTTTATTAGACATCATCAGAAAAACTAATTTTAGTTTAAAAGTAGTTTACTAACAGGTTACTTTTTACTAAATTATATTTATTTAAACTTTTAGTTGAAATTATTGTAGTGTGTAATTTTTTTATTTGTAAAATTCTAAACTTTTATTAAATTAATTTATTAACTCATTGTGATGTTTATAAATTATAATAAATATGATAAACAATAAAAAGCTAAATATTACTAAATATTATTAATAAAAGTTTAGAATACAATTATTATACTGTATGATAAACGAATATTTTAAACTTTACATTTATTTTTTGAAATGTTAATTTAGTATCAAGTAAGTTAAATGCGTTATCAGGTCAAATTTTTAAAAACAAGCGGTTTATAAAAGTACAATACAATTATAGAACATAATAGAACCACACTTTATATAAAAACATTTTTATAGAATTGAATTTTAATTGTACAGTGTAGTTCGGCCTCATGTGTTTAGCACATGCAAGGTTATATTTAATTCAAATTATTGACAACTACATTGCCACTTTTAAACAAATGACTTCAGTATAAAGTATAAAAATTAGTTATTTATCATTAGTTCGAAATAATAATTTTAAAATAAATTCTATACTGTATTTAAAATGTCGAATTTATTGCTTGTTGTATTTATTTGTCTTGGTTGCACAAGCACAATTCACGCAATTGCTATAAATAAGCAAGATAATGATGTGATAAAAATTGAAGATTTTCTATATAAGCGCGAGCTTAACAACGGTGACCAACAACAAGATACCGGAATTTACATTGCTAATTTGAACGAGGGTATTATTTGTTTTAATAAATACGCTTGCTAAGCATGATTGTATGCTATCCAATAATTGATATATTTTTTAATTAATTTATCAAGAGGAACTAAAGCAACTAAAAATAGTGGTGGATAACCAGCGAATTGCCTTGCTCAATTTGGCCAACGCTCTCATACCTGGCCTCGACTCCCAATACATGATTAGCTATCCATCGCTTCAGAGCTATAGCCAATCGATTGACGAATTAAGCGCTGCTATAGATAAGGCGCTTCTCGCCTACGCTTAGCATTATTACCGTATGTTTGCATTTATTTTATATAACAGTATATTATTAATAAAATATTAATTTTTTCATTTCAATTTATTTTTGCGATTGTCTTGACAAATTTAAAATGTTTTAGAAACTTACAATATTTATATTACTATAGATACTTTTAGGTATAATATTTGTAAAAAATATTTTGTTAATTGTATTTTTGAGCGAATTCTAATAAATAATTGAATAAATAATTGCATGTTTAAATGAAACACTTGTAATTAGACATATAACTGCGAGTTCTACTCAAACTGTTTGCAATCAATAATAAATATTACTTGTTAATTGATGCTTTTATTGGTAATATTATTTTATTAATTTAATATTTAATGTAAACATGTTTAATTATAGTAAAATAAATTTTTATTAAATAACATAATATTTCAAATGCAATAAAACAAAATAACCAATATTATTATAAATATAAAATAAAATTTACTGTACAAATTTAAAATACCGGTAAATATACAAAATATTTTGTATTAGAAAATAAATACAGTGCAAACTCGTTATAACAAACTTAGATATAGAGAATACTTGTAATAATAAACAAGGTTTTAGGAATAAAAATAATTAACCAGTAACAATTTTTACTCACTATAGCAAATTCCTTATTATAACGAACAGAACTGCTTGGCTCCAAGTCGTTCGTTATGACGTTTTTTTTCACTGTACTTATTAACTTTATTAAGTGTTTAAACAATGTTAATTACTAATTACGTTTCAATTGGATAATTTTCAAAAATAACATTGACATCAATGCAAATATCTAATTAAAAAACCAAATTGGTTAAATAACGTTAATAGTCATGAATTTATATTTACTTCATAGTAGCGAAAATAATTTATAACAAAATATTTCCAACATGTAAACCCAACTTGCTTTTTGCTCACTCGCTCGATTAATGATTGCAGCTTGACAAAGTATTTAGTTTAAAATAATATTAATAACATTTAATTAATTTTAAAATAATATATATAAGTTATAACTAGATTATGCTTATATTTAATTAATTATTGATACTCTGGTTATTATAAAAATAATTGAACATGTAATATGATTGAGTGGATCTCTCACCTTTAATTTTCTCGATAATCTAGCATAGTATAAATACCGATTACACTGCGTAAACGAGTTGAGTAAAGAAATAATAATTTTCAGCGAATTATTCGCCGCATAGTTGACGGCCGAAGCGGCGAATATAATCATTAATAGTTTAATCGAAAAAACTATCATGATGTATATAAACATTACTTTAAAATTAAACTGCATCAACGTAAATGCGACAACGTATAAAATAAGCACGTTAAGTATAGCGCAATTAATCCATATAGAAAGCAAATATTTCGACCAAAATGTTACGTTGTATTCGTTGATCTCACCATATATTAACTCAAATGATCTAATAATAACAGTTATTTTAGAATAATTTTTACGCTTAATTGTAACCAGAATAAATTTATCTAGATGCATCATCCTTATCAAGTGATATTTGCACAAAATGTAGAAATGCACAAATTGATTTAGCAAGATATTATACACAGTATAGCCCCAGAATGCCCACTGTATAGCATTGGGAACACCGAATATAAGCGTATTTTTAAGTGAAAAGTTTAAATAATATACTGCAATAACAAATACACTGATAATTATCGGCACAACTCGATCATTATTAAACTGTACAATTTTAAATATAATACGCGTTTTCCGAAGTAATGCCAAAATCTGTGTTCGTCTGTAGAGACCAATACTCGCCGGCGAACGCAAACCCGCCATCACTTCGAACACTGCGAGAAATGTCGGTTTAATGCCATTCCGAGAGTTGTAATAATATATTATTTGCGAGTTTAGCGCCATATTTGCCGCAAACAAATTGAGCAAGTTATAAAATATGCGAACATTTAGCAAATGAGCGAAATCGCCCAAAACCATGAACAGTGTAGTTTGATTCGCGTTTCTCGTAATTATTATCATTCGTTCGACAGATGCGATGATTAGGAATACGAAGACAAGAATCGGTTTATTAAACCATTTCCGAGAGCTTTGGTTCGACTCATCGCTTGTGAAACGCAAACCAATTCTATACAGAATTTGGTCCACATTTGCGATCACTAAATGTTTGGGTAAATTCGCATTTATATCGAACAAAGACATTGCAAATTCGTGATTTATGGCATACTATAAATTTTATGCTATAGCGTAATGAACATGGTACATTCTTAGTTTCCACTACAAAATATCGCACAAACTATATAATTTATATAATACTGTATAAACAAATAAATTGTTTCGCATAAACTATATTAATTGGATAAATTCGTCAAGTACAGAGTATATGTAGTCTAATTACTTTTGGTATAAATAATCATTAATACAATTCAATTATGTTCTTAATTATTAGTCATAATACAAGTTATTATTTTAATAATATACAAAACCTTCAAAAATATATTTGTAGCAATTACTAAAAATCTAACTTTACACTTTAATAACTTTAAAAGCTATAATAGCAAAAACTACACTCATGTGTAAGATCTCATGTGAGGTTATTTTTAATTAAAATTAGTAATAAGTTTACATAGTAAGTTTAATACCATACAAGAATAAATTGAAAGTTAAATTGGAGAGAGAATATAATGTACAGATTGTGCACTGCAAAATTAGCAGTGCATTTTTTCAGTGATGAAAGTTTCGAAAAAAAAAATAAAATAAAACTATTAATAATAAATTCTTCGCCGACAATGAGTTTTGTAATAAATTTCAATTAGAGGTCGAAAGGGGCGGACATTTTGCCCGCCCGGGTGTTCATATATTTAAATTAAAACACTTATGTTAATTTTTAAAAGTAGCCTGTTACTTTAAAATTGTATATACAAACTATTATATGTTGAAACAACTAAAATAAACTATGCAAATAATGTATCTTGCTTACCCCAATCAGCTCAACCGATTTCGGCCTCTAGTTTATCACTGAATTAAAAACTGTTTAAAAAACAAAAATTCAGTCGATTTTCAATGCTTTCAAGCATTTCGTCAACTTTTTAGACTGTATTTCAAATCGCAATCAAACCATTGGTTTTGTGTTATTTTCGGTGAAATTAAGCGACAAATCGGGCGAAGAGTCGGTCGAATGGATGCGAGCGATGATCACACGTATGCGCATCGAACCGAAAGACGCGAATCGGCCGCTGATGGCAGTGACGACTACTGCTGGCGCTGTCACACGATTGGCGTCGACTTCACGTGTCGGGTCTGTCCGCGCAGTTATCACCACAAGTGTCGCTCATTTTCTCCGGTGTCGGACGACTCGATAGTATGTCCCGAATGTATTGGTATAATGAGCGCCGAAGAGAGCGCCAACCCGTCGGGTGCTATGCGTTTCCTCGACGGCGATGTCGGACAGTTGGCGCAGGTCTTGAAGTACGCGATACTAACGGTGCTGACGGCCGACGCGAACAAGTCGTTTCTGAAACCCGTTTCGAGCGGACAATACGCGCACCGAATCGTCAATCCGATGGACTTGAGTTCAATCGAACGGAATGTCGAGAACCGGTCGTACGGCTCGACCGACAGCTTCTTAGCGGACATCAAATGGGTATCGAATCGATTGAATCGTATTTTTCAAACTTAAGACTAATTCCCGAACCGATTGGCCGCAGATATACCACAACTGCCGAGTGGTTGACGACGGAACGAACGGCGCGCTCGTGAGCGCCGCGAAGAACGTGGTTCGCGTCGCTCAGCGCGAGTGCGACGCCATCGACACGTGTCCGGACTGTTACTATCACTTCTGCAGCCTCGACGACGACCACTTCGCGGCCGTCTGCCGGCGCCCGCACGCCATCGTTTGGGCCAAACGTCTCGGCCATCCCTACTCGCCGGCGAAGGTCGTCCGCTATAGCCGAGAGCGCGACGAAGTCGACGTCCGCTTCTTCGGCACTCATGACAGGTGTTGGCTAAGACCCGACGCCTGTTATCTCATGTCCGCTGACTATCCGGACGATACGATTGCGTCGAATCGGATCGACCGGAAGACGTTCGACGACGCGGTTCGGGACCTCAACCGCCATTTGGCTGAACTCCAGAAGAGCGGCGACGGTCTGTTCCGCTATCACGAGCGACGCACCCGTCTCTCAGTCGACAACTTGTACTTAACCCAACCGATTGGCGAATCCACTTCCGGCCAAATCGGCGCTAATCCGATAAAATCGCCGCCAATTAAGCGCTCGAAGTATTTGCCGAACGGGTCATCGATTGGCGAAACCAGTCGACGTCCGACCGATTCGGCGCGCAATCCACGCGCGTCGACCCCTTCGGCCGAAAACAGTCGCCGATCTCTGAATTATGTCATCACTGCATACGGTGTCCGGCGTTCGTTCGCTTCGGACGAGTGTTTCGCGCAAAGCGTCGGTCGTTTCGGCGCAAACGATCGCCAAATCGATTCAATCGAAACGAATAATTTGGGATCGAATTCGATATTGAGTTCGATTTCGGCCGAATCGATACATTCGGCTCAAGCGGACGAACCGATTGTCGCGAACCGGGAGCCGAACGGCAGTCGCGACTCGAGATCGACGCAAACGTGTGCTTCGAACTCGAGATCGGGTTCGAAGCCGAGCGACGACCCGCGGGTCAGGGCTTTGCGGCTAAAGCTCCGAAAACTGGAAGAGGAGAGGGATGTCGCGAATCTGGCGCTCCGTTCGGCTGAAGAGGCGAACGACGAGTTGCGCACCGAATACGAGGAGCTCTTGGAGGCCATCGATGGCATGAAACTGAAGCAGTGGTGCAGTCAGTGTCTCGAAGCGGCGCACCTGTGCTGTTGTCTGCGCGCCTCCTACTGCTCGCATGAGTGCCAGAGAGCGCACTGGCCCTCACACGCGCCCACATGTCGGCGCTTACGGCCGACGCGTACCGATCGCTCGTAGACTGCGGTCTCGGTTTCGGATTACAGTATTATTTCAATTATCTATCGATTCTGACAATCATATCAATCAATCATATTCTGTAACTTAAATATTCTTTAACTCTAATGGTTTTGACACAAATCTGATATAAGATTACGATTTTGTACCGAATTTCAGTACAAATAAACAATTTTTTTGCAGTTATTTGTATTATTCACTGTTTACTAACGAATTAATACAGTATAAAAAGTGAGCATTTTTACCAAGTTTAATATTTGGAATTTTCTCACAACTAAGTCAGTGCCATGCTAAGTTTTATAAGTACAAGTACATTTTATGTTTAGAAAAACAAGCGTTTGCGTTTTCATCAAGCAACTTTTTATCTTATCAGTTAAGAATGCACAAATAGGGTATTGAAACACTTACAAACTGATTTTATCGAGATACTTTTAAACCTTGGTTAAACAAAGTAACAAGTATTAATTTATAAAATATTTTATTAATTAAAAAACGTCTCAAAAAGTGATAAATACATTGAAATATGTTTTTTAATATTATATAAACGTTTGCTATTTTTAATTGAATTAGTGATAAAACTAATGATAAAATTTGAAAATTGTAAAAATGTGAAGAACGGGAGCGCACTGTAGAATGGAGTAAATAAGCCAGGAACAAAGAGCCGAACCGAGTGGTGAAGACAATAAGGATGTTACAATGGTAGAATTCAATCTATACTTTCTATCGCTATGTTTACGCATTTAAACACTAATCGCGTTTAGAATTCGTCAGAAATAAAGTCACGAATAGTACGAAACAAATCGCTTCGAACGTCCAGTTCGGCGCCAAACCGGTGATGCCGTTGCACGAGACGCCCGAATGCGTGAACGTCCACTTCACCTGATCGGCGGACTGGCACCGGACATCTGCGCACAGGTAGACAAAAACGAGACATTTTAGTATAAAAATCAAAAATAATTGTAAACTAAAACATAAGTTATTGTAAAAACATTTTTCGGTACAAACCGTTGCAAAAATTGCCTGAAATTTGATTTCCCGCCGGAGTGTTGAGACTAATGGTGAAGTAGAAGGCGGGACAGGAGTCGAAGCGCTTGCCCTGACACGGGTTCCGGACCGTCCAACTCACTTCGTCGCCGTCGTTGTCCGCTTCGTCGCAGTACTTCTCGTCCCTCTCGGGCGTCGGGTAGCGATCGAAACACACTTTGATTTTCGCCTTTTCTGCTTTGAACTAACGGTACGCAAAACGTTATCAACATGTTACAATCACACAAATTCAAACATTCATTAATTGAGCTAGCTAATACATACAAGCTATAAACTAATAATTATACTTTACATTAAAAAAAACATGCTAGTTAAATTAGTTTAGTGGTATTTAATTCATGTAACAGTACCTAAATTATGTAGGTAAGTTATTCTATCAGTATAAACTAAGCAGGTGTAATTTTAGCATGTTACGTGGACATACCTTCAAGGTAATGGTGTAGCTCTTGAGGAAGTACTCGGGGTACATGGCCCAGTACTGCTTGAAGCCGGGGGTAACGAAGCCCTCGTAGACCTTGTCCTGGGATTTGGAAACGCGGCACTCGTTGTGCTGAAACGTCTGCGGGTTTTGGCAGATCTTGTCGACGAGGTCCCGGCCCCCCTGCACGGCCGCGTCCAGGCCCTTGCCCACCTGCGTCCAGTCCTCGTCGCGGCGCAGCAGGTCGCTCACCGAGTCCTTGTCCATCGAGGTCATGAAGAAGGTGACGTCGCGCTGCTCGTAGCGCAGGCGCCACTTGAAGTCGTCGTACTTGTTCTTCTGCTCCTTATCCGTCGGAATGTCTTTGAGGTTCCCGTAGTTAAACCAAACGAAGTTCTTCGACGGCACGCCCGCCGCGTCCGCCCGCCGTAGCTTATACTCCATTAGCGTCTTGTTCACCAATTCCATCACAAATGGTCTGTCGGTTATACTCATCTGTCCTTTAATTACCGAATAATGTAATTTAATTAATCAGTTATTTAGACAAATATTTATTGTTATACACTGTATATACAGTATAGTTTAGTATTTGAATTATTATGGACAACTACCGTATGTAAAATGCTTCGCTCTAAAATTAACGTATCCTAAATATTTTAATTTCTAACAAGTTTAACTGACTAAAATTAGCATGTTACGCAATCTTGAATTTAAACCAATTAGTTTGAAAAGTACTAAACACTAGATAATTATTGGAATCTATGCAAAAAAGTTTCATATTAAAACTAACAAACTATAAATATTTTTACATAAGACTTATAACAAGTTTAAGGTATAGTGGTTTAAAATTAGAATGCTTAAACAATTTTCTAGTTAAGTTAATTAGATTTAAAAAGTACTAAACAAGGGTCGAAATGAAAGTATGTATGACTTACTGTTGTCGAACCAGGCGGCCCGGCAGGAGGCGCACTGGGGGGACGTGGAGTTGTAGGTGAGGGCGTAGAGCGGGGTCTGGATCTGCTGGTTGTTCTCGTCAACGATGTCGGGGTTAATGCCCTGAGCGTTGACCAGCACTGACACAGAGCCGGCATAGCGGCCCAAACTCAAGCCCTTCACCACTTCGGTCACGAGTGCGATCTCCTCGTCGTTGGCCGACGTGCCCGACGGCACCTGCGCCGGCATGTTGTCCAGCATGAAGAACACGTCCGCCGACGACTCGCACGGCGCCGACTTGATGTCAGTGCCCACCGATGTGCCCGAAGTGCAGAAGTCGCGCTCATCTGATCCGATAAATTGAATATTGATTAATAAATCAAATCAACATGATAGAACGTTCAATCCCTTACCACTCGGCTTATCACTGCCGGCCTTATTGAGGAACTGGTAGAACGAGGCCCACGTCTCGCCGACAAATCCAGTCAACTGGTTGTCATAGTAGGAGCCGTCGTAATAGACGCCATTCCAGACGCGGATGTAGTTCTCGGCTTCGCTCTTCACTTTGTTCTGGAGGTCAGCCATCACTCCGTAGCCGCGATTGCAAACCGAGAGACTCTGGTCGGCGCCCAACCCGCGCGGCGAGTAGTACTGCCGCAGAATCTGACTTAAACTCATTTTCTGGTTTTGGAGCAGAATTTGCGGCAATTTTCGGCCGATATTATAGCCGTCGAGACCGCCGCGCAGTTCCGCCAAAGTGGCCAAAGTTCCGTTGGACGTCAGCTTATAGCTGGTCTGACACGCCGTCGAGTTCCAGTGCCCGGTGGCGCCGAACAGCACATCGCCGGCTGGTATGGCGAGACCCGAACCGGCGTCGATGCCCAACAGGTCGGACAGCGTGACGGCCAGCAGTGGATCGATGTTGCCGTCGGGTATTCGGTCGGTGTTTACCTTCGGGACTAACGTCTTGAGTATATCGCGCACAGAGCGCGGCGATGGCGACAGCAGACCAACCGCCGCACCCAGTAGTACACGATTGGCGGCGATAGCCACGAACTTATCGTTGAGAAAACTGGCCACTCCTTTCTCGCGCGGCCGACGGGTGTACGTCACTGTACTCGGGATGACCGACGACCTGTTTAACGGAGTTTGAGTGTAATATAAACAATAATTTAGACATCAATTCCCGAAAACTATCCAAACATTACGTACGTATTCGGTCTCTTCGGGACGGGTTTGGCGTTCGTGGCCTTCGGGATCTCTTGCGCTCTTCGGACGCGTTTATTGCTGTCGTCGGTCGGAGCGGCCGGTTGTTTGTCGCTCTGTTCGGCCATCTGTTTGCCGGCCTTTTGCTGCACCGGCTGGGGTCGGAGCGGCGCCACCGGCTTGTTCTGCTCGGCCTTCGGGTGCACGAACTCGGACTGAATCGGCGCCGAAGTGTTGAGCTTCTTGACCATCTGCGGCGGCGCCGGCGCCGAGCCGTTGTTGGGTTTGGCGGGCGCGCGGTGCAGGTGCAGCGTCTTCTGGTAGACGTGCTGTACGTCCTCGTCGTGAGCGGCTGTCTCGTTGACGGTGTGCGAGATCGTGAAGAAAAGCGCGCACTTCTCGTCCTCCGTCAGCGCGTCTTCGGGAAAGTCGACGTTCCCGACGGCGGACGCGGCGCCCGACTGCATCACCTCTTCGGTGATGGAGCTGTGCTTCATCTCGATCTGGTTCTGCATATTTACGCCGCCCACCAGATGCAGGCCGTCCTTGTGGAACCTGCGCGTTTACCAAGATCGTTTTAATTATGTTAGGTAAAATTGATTGTGTATTTTAAGCATGTTTAAATGTTGTGAAATGTGATTCTTTTCTATTCAAATAGTCGACTGATTATAGGAATAATTTCTAGTCTTATGTCTTACGTGACTAACGATACGTATCTTATATACAGTTTTTAGTGCAGTTTCACTACAAGTTTATACGTTTTTGCACTGTATTTGGTCTGACATTGTAATGTTTTAAAGTCACCCAACCCATTTTTATGCTATTTAGTAACTAGATTATATTTAAATTCAAAATACTATAATTATCAAACTAATTGCTAATTAAGACACAGTATATCTTAAATAGAAAATACAGTATTAACCTAGTTGAATTTTATATAAGCTTTTTAAAGAAATAATTCATACAAATATTTATGCTATTATTCATATAATTTATACATTGTAAAGTAGTAACCAAGCATTAACCAAAGTATTATTAATAAGCTTTATAAGTAAATGTTAGAATGTAGGTTTGATGAGACTAATTGGGCAAACCTTCTCAGTATAAGTATAATCATTTGTTGGGCCGTCAGGTCCGGGCGCTTCGCCTCCACCTTCTCGATGAGCGAAATCAGATTCTCGATCGACATCCCGACCGGACTGTCCTGTCCGAGCGTCCAGGGCTTGCGGTCGTACGTCTGGTTGAAGCAGCGGTCGATGATTAGCGAATGGAACTGATCCGTCGGCACCGATATGCAGATGGCGGCGCCGATCAGCGACGACAATATCATGAGTTGTTTGAATAAATCCATAATTGAATTGAATTGTAATGAAGATGTGGTGAGAATATGAATGACTATTTGGTTTGAAAAATGAACTATAAATTGAAGAAAAAAATAAATAAATAATAATTTAGTCAATCATTTGAGTGGTTGTGGCGAACGGTTCGACTGGAATGAGCGTAATATAGCGGTTGAGCTCTTATGAGTGAATTTAAATAAATAATTCGTTTACACTGTTTAATGAATTACTCATTTAATACGAAAACATTTTCGGAAGTTATTGTATGATACACAATAGTACTTGATAAAAATTTGCGTGTTATCAATTTCTTAAGGCTTGAACGAATTTGCAATGTATAAACATGATTGCGGTTATATGGCTTAATACTTGGTTACGGAAGCGCGACTAAGCCCGAGAATATTTCACCAAGTTCTATTCTTATATTTTAATTTTTTTTTAATTTATCATGCTTCTAAATGCAAGGTTAGCATATTTAGTTAATTTTAATTTTTTAAAATTGCTAGAATGAGAGCAGAATAAATTACATGGTTTGTTAAAAATAGCTTGGTTATCCCTTTGCCGCTTAGCTAACGTCTGTCTCGTAACCAAGGTGCTTTTATCTGCTCGCAAAGTAATATTTTTTCTGTGTAAAAAAATTAGCGTTTGAACAGTATAAATATGATATCATATTCTCTATTACCTGCGATAAGAGTTTATATTTAAAGGATCAAAGGTAGATTTTATGCGGTATAATTATTTGGATAAATATTTTTTGTTCTGCTCAAATTACTATTAGTTATTTGCTGCTTATATTCAAGCTTAAATTAATAATTGGTTTCTATTATTAAAATTTAATTGTTACTTATTTTATTAGTTGTAATATAAACACAACCTTTAAAAAGTTAAATCATTGTGTTATTGTGTTACATAATAAGTACAGTATTTACATTTTAGCTTGTTACAATAATTTTAAATTTAATTTAATAATAAAAGTAATTTTTATAGTTCAGATAAAATTCTTTCGTAAAAGTACTTGTTAAAATTTTGACATAAATGATAATCTAGATTATTTGACAAATTTATTATAAGCCTATGTTTTGCGATATACTGTCTATAATATATCAAAATCAATCAGTCTAGAATTTATAATCAATATAATTTAAGACTAATTGTAGCTTGCTAAATATTAAAATATAAACTTATTGTTAAATGTTAGTTTTTTTATTTGCCTCAAAAAAGCAACTAATTATTATTTATCAATTTTAAAAATTGATTCTGCATAAAAATAAGTAACATGTTAGAATTATTGCTGAAATATAAATTGTATTTATTTAAACTCAAATCAATAATTCAGATTAAATCAATATTAGTAATGCTTGTTTTATGTTGATATTCTTAATCTATCATATTTGTTTAAGCACTATACTTTGAATAATTTTTATATGAATAACCAATTAACATTTAAGATATTATCAAGCCTAAATAACTTCTTTAATATATTAATAAATAAAAAGTTTGGTATGAGTAATCAAATATCGAATTAGCAATTAATAATAATTATTTAATCTGTTTATATATACCTTTTCAACAATATTTTCATGATTAAATTACTGTAATTTTCAGATAATATTATATAACATATAAACAACTAGCGTTTTGAATATATAGATGTTTATAAATTTTTATTTAGTACTCAATTTTAGCAAGTTACTAATAAATAAAAATTAGCAGCCATAATTTACATATAATTTATTTTTAGAAATTAAATTAGATTAAACTTACATTAATAATCTTACCTTAAAATATGCAGGAAGGTAAACAATTTACTATTGATATTAATAAAATGCTAGATGGTAGAGGACACACCCTGCTAATCGGAACCTAGATCATATTTGCATTGGCCAGCATGGCAAAATGGCAAATACGTTAATCTATAGTAGAGTTAGAAATGACTGCTTTAAGTGTTTGTTTTTTCGCAAAACTATTTTTTTCTAATTGCACAGTCTATAGAAGGTAGAGATAATTGCTAGGTGAAATAATTGATCTGTAAGATTATTGTTAGTTGGCTTATACGGTAATAGTCTACAGCATAAGATTAAAACAAATTCGTATTCCTGCGCCAAATTGTAACATGATAGAAATGCCGAAGATCTAAATGACAAGAATTTTTAAACTTAAGTTATACATCATTTTTACATACAATTGAAAAATCTTTAATAATATATTAATAAAACAAACAAGTTACTAAGCAAATTTACCCTAAATGGCTATATCTTAATTTATTGTTAGCAAATTGCTTTATTTGTACATGCATTAAAACAATACGCCACTCATTTCAAGCGTTGTTGACTAAAACATTTGAAATTTTAATGCCTGTTATATAACATTTAATATGTTCTCAACATTAGAATTATCGCTGAATTTATGATTTCTTAGATATTATCGAAAACTATTTAAACGTCTTTAGTCAGACATTTGCATTGATTTTTTTTTTTGCAATATTGAACATGCTATTTATATATTGTAGCTATTTATATCGGGGTTTGTAATTAAAAAAAATTCTATAAGAAACCTGTTTAATTTAATCAATAAAATGAAATTCGCTACTACAAACGTAAGTTTTGCTTTTGTTTATTTAATCTGTTTAATTAAAATATACATGATAAAGATGAGCAACAAACAAACATGATATAAACTGGTGTTATATTTTCGATTGAATAGAAATGAGCATGAATAATTGCGAGACTAATAACTCAGCAATTACCAATTACCTAAATTGGGATGGCTTAACTATCATGCATTTAAATGCGCATGGTAAAGCAGATGAGTTGGAGAAGAAACTAGATAGATTATGCAACATTCTACAACCAGATATACTGTGTGTATCGAATTTTAGCCCAGAACTAATTATGCATGTTGCAAACATTCGAAACTACGAAATATCGAAGTTCAACGTCGAGCGGCCGAACGGCGCCGGCGTTTACGTCGTATTCCTATTGACTAACTGTTCGCTAATTAATAACAAGAACTACGAACTGATATTTAACCCTGATGCAAACGGCATATTCTCGTTCGCGATCAAGTCCACTAGCACGGATAAATGCTACTTGATTGCTATCTGCTGCCCGCTCAGCGACCTTGGCAAAGCGGCGAATAGCCTGGTAAAAGTAGCATGCAACAATAACGAGGCGGACGGCACCGAGACAGCACCGACTTGTGTGTATATTTTTGCCGGCAGCACCGACAACGCGGATGTACTTGCTGAAAATAAGTTTAAAAAGGTGATTGAGATGACGGAAGACAACAATGGCAAATGTAGCATGAATGCAGTCTACACGAATCACCATGATGATATTTGCTGTTCGGGTGCACTCGATGTCGACATATGCGCCCAAAAGCCGATTTACATTAAACTAAAAACACTACAGATTTTAGACTTGAATTTGAGCCTAAATTCGAGCGATGTATTAACAAGTAGGTTTTTAAACAATATAATTTACTTGCTATTTCTATTTTTTAAAAATGTAACTTGTTTATATAGAAATGGAGCAAATAAGCACGAAATTAGCAAGCGAGCATTATAAGCAAGAAATGAGCCAGTTGCGTACACTGTATCAAGATGAGCAGGAACTACAATGCAACAAGATGAAAACACTCGAAAGCTATTGGCAGTTTAGCTTGGATTGCAAGTCGGAAAAATTGGCCAGATTAATTTTGGAAAACAAAATGCTAACTGAAATGAGCAAGTTGGCTACACAGAAGTTAACTAATGTTACTAGTAATATTAAAAATACTAAAACAACGAACCGAGTTAACCATGTACAAATCACTAAAACTAAAACTACCAGCGAGATTAATGGTAATTATTTTGTAATGTACAGTTTAAACAATGTTTTTAGCAAATGATATTGGATTAAGGTAAACACTCTTTGCTGTTTAGGAACCAAAAGAAATGTTCAAGTTACTAAAACTACAATGACTAATGAGATTAATGGTAATTATTTTGCACTGTACAATTTTTCACTTAATAGTGAATGTAAAAATTGTAATCTATGTTATTTAGGAACTCGGCCAAAAACAATGCAAACTAGCATGTTGTCGTCTATCAAGTCTAAGAGCAACACACTGCCAGCTGAGACAAAGAAGCCTACCATATACAATCTTGGTGAAAATCAAGATTACCCAAGCAGAATTACCGATGCTCTAGCGAGAGCACCTCTACGCATGTTGTTGCTTGATAAAATAATCGAATACTTTCATGAAAACATCGCTCCAATTCTGGACAACAATACGAAAATGTTTGTTCAAAGACACGTCTCGAAGGCACTGCAGGAGATGAAGAAAAGTGGCATGGTCATTATTCACGGCATGGTGCAGGGTAAAGCAATCTGGCAACTCACTGATGCGGCAGTTCAACAACTGCCGAAAAAGAAAACTGTTAAATGAGCATGCTCACTATCCAAATCTACAATGCAGACTTTACATGTTATATCTGTCATTTTTTACTTGTTAAATTAATCCAGCAAAACTAATTTTATAACATTTACTAAATTATTATTAGAGCATAATTTTACAGTGCAATAATAAATTTTGCCAAAATTAGCAAACTATCTAAAAACAAATTTGGTAATAAATAAAAGTTAAACAGAAACAAATATAACAAAATATTTAATTAATTCGCTATGCACATAATACTGTATACTGTAGCAAGATTAAATTGGTTTAACTTCCTTATTTAAAAGATAATTTCATATTGCAATTTTAATTGAAATAGTTTTTAAAAAAAGTATTGCACTAAAACACAGTTAGTTAACAAACTTATCATGCACATAATACCTTGTATCTGATAAGCACAAACTTAGCATGACAATTGGTGTGTGTAAACGGATGGGAAAAATAATCGAGATAAAAATATGATTGAATTACACTGATATACCTGGTATATAAGCGCGTGAATTTTATTTTGTAGATAATACATGCTATAACTTAATTAAATTATTTTAAATACAGTACTTATTTACATTAAAATGAAATACATAATAGAAATAGTTTTATGCTGTGTAGCGGTGAGTGGCAAGTCACTTCGGCCCATCATAGGCGGAGATCGGGCGGCCTCGACCCAGGCGCCCTGGCAGGTGCTGCTGCTCTCGGATACTACCGGTGCGAATGTGTTCGAGCCCGTGTGCGGCGGTGCTATTATCGGCAAACAGGCTGTGCTCACGGCCGGGCATTGTTGCGCTAGGTGAGTTTATCATGCTAATCAACAAACAAAAACTAGCTAGTTACAAAGTTAAATTAGTTTCAAGTTGTTTAAATTAAACAATGTCATTTTAGCCGAACGCCCACTCACATAAGCGTCCGATACGGGGGCGTCGACCGGAATAACCTCGAGTACGGGGTTGGCGTCTCGCGCGTGATAGTGCACCCGAACTACAAGCGCTTTCAGGACGGGTACGACTACTGCGTACTCATACTCAGTGAGTCGGTCGTCGAGCAGTGGAACGTCAAGAGCATAGACATCGCCGACGCCGCGCCCTCTTCGGGCACTCGCGCCGATCTGACCGGTTGGGGCAAAACAGACGCCTCCAGCGAAGACTACCCGCGCTTTTTGCAATACGCCCGGCCGGACGTCCTGAGCGCCGAAGACTGCGCGCTCAAGTGGATCAAGTCAGGAATTGAGATTGCTGAAACTATGATCTGCTCCGAGTGGAAGACCGAGTCCATGTGCAAGGTTGGTTTTGCGAATTTTATGCTGTTTAAATTTTGAATTTAATGCAAATCTGTCATGTTTAATTTGCCAGGGTGATTCCGGTTCGGCGCTGGTTGTCGACAACGAGTTAGTCGGTGTCGTCTCGTTCGCCAAATCGGGCTTTCCGTCCGACACCACCCTCTGGCCCAACGTCTACGCCGACGCGACCGCCGAAAAGAAGTGGATTTTAGCGCAACTCTAGTCTTCGATTCTATTCATCGCTATTCTCATTAGTATTTGAAATACTATTTATTTATTTATACAGTATTATTTTAAAATTATGATTGAGTTTTATCTTAGACTTAGCTTATCATGGTGAAAATTAATTTTCATTCGCAATGTTGACAAATATTTATTTCGTATTAATTTGTACAATTTTGCAATGTGAAATAATTGTGAAGTTTATTTGTAACTTTTAAAAAAATGATAATGTTTGTTGATGCAATAAATGAAAATGGATTAATACACTGTAACAATCAATTAAACCAAATTACAAAAATTTATATCCGAGCTTATCCAGCAACCAAGTTAGCTTGGGCAGAATACCCTGCACGAATTTAATGACCTGCAAGAACTTAGACAGTTTCGAGTGCGGATCGCGCAGCTGTGTGTCGATCGTCTTTTTCACATTCCGGAGCCGTTCGGTGGTCTGCGCCCAGAGTTGTGGCTCCAGAAGCGCGAACTCTTCGACCAATTCGGCGATTTGTTTGGTCAGAGCGTTTGCTTCGGCCCTCTTCGCCGACAACGCCTTTCCCGCCGCGGGTTTCGCTTCAATTGGCTATATTTAGAAATAAATTATTTTCAATGTTAATTATACATGCTAGCTCGCATATATCCAACTAACAAGTACCTTTAATATAATTTCCACTATATTGTTTATATTTTCCAAGTAGTTCTCCGTAGGCATCGCCAACCCTGCCATCAGCACCGATAGGTCCGGCATTTGTTTGAGCAGTTCGTCAAACCGTTTGTCAAACTCTTCCGCTCCGTTCGGGTTCGCCTGCTTTGACTGGTTTTGCAAATTTGTTAATTCACTAAATTACACATGCTAGAAATTAATTAACGCTTACCTTCGATTCAGCGTCGATCACAGTGTAGACCAAGTCATCCATCGATGTGAGGACAACACTCTTCATCATGAACAAATTCGTCAAAACAATAGTTATGTAATTAATGTTCATTTTTATTCAAATCAAATATTGAATGTACAGCACAATTATTTTATTTGAAAATTAAACTGCTCTAAATTGTCGAATAATCAATTATACTGTGTGATACATGCTTATATATTGGGTTTTTGTTAGGAATGTTATTTAACCTGCAGATTAAATTATTAACATGATAACAAGAAGCAAGCTTAAATTTAAATTTATTCATATGAAGGCAGTACGTGCTGGGTTTAGAGTAATGCACGATAACGTTTAGCTTAAAGCTAGATTTATGCATGTTTAATTTGCAAAAGGGATTAAGACTGATTTTACCTTGCAGTAATTTTACATGATAAATAAGTTCTGGAACGCAAATAGAAAACTAAACTCTCATTTTCGTCTAACTTAATTAGATGATTTTAAGGGCTTTTAAAATCTGGACTTCAACAAAGTTTAATATTTTCCAAATATTATGCATGCTATTATACCTTAAAAACATTTTTTAGAAAACAATATTTTTCCATTCGCGCGAATTAAATTTCAATTGCTATTAACTTAATTGTATAAAATTTTTAATAATTTAAGTATATATGCAATAAATTTTTACAATGCAACAAAAATACAAATGTTAAATTTATGTTAAAAAGCTTATGTTAAATTATCATGAAAATTTGAATATTATCATTAGTAATTTGAAAATGAGCTTAATATTTGTCGTGAGTTTAATTAAAGTTAAGCAATGTAGAATAAATGTAAATTTTATTAAATGAAATAATAGTTTGTAAAATGTAGTAAAAATACAATGTGCAAAATAATCAATTAAACAGGATCAAAAAAATTTATATCCAAACTTATCGAGCAATTCAGTCAAATTGGGCATAATATCATGTATAAATTTAGCAACCAGCAGGAATTGCGATAGTTTCGAGTTCGGGTCGCGCGTCAGTTCTTCGAAATCGCGCATTAATTCCTTCTTCATATTCTCGACCATCAGCGCCGTCAGGTCCGGCTGCGGCAGACGCGCGAACTGTTTGTCCAGTTCTTCGAGCGTTTTGGTCAGAGCTTCCGCTTCGGCTTTGTTTGCGGGGAAACCATTTCCTAAGGCGGGCACCGCTTGGATCTCCTGCTTTGCACATAGATTATCGCACAAATGGTCATTTATGCATCATAGATTATTCAGACCAAATAGTTATTATGCTAAGCAAAGTAACACGTACCTTTAACATATCATCGATTATTTTGTTCGTATCGGTGACCAACTTATCCGTTGGTATCTTCGGCTCCACTATCGACGCAATCGCCAACTGTTTGATCACTTCATCAATATTCGAGTCTTTGGTCGGATCGCTCGCTTCGGCCCTCTTTGCGGACAAACCCTTTTCCGCCGACGGTTTCGCTTCAATCGGCTATTTTTGGATAATTTGAAAATATTAATTCATACATGCTAGCCTCAAACTAAACAT
The DNA here is from genome assembly GCA_034697605.1 of Metabelba pulverosa. Lineage (NCBI taxonomy): Eukaryota > Metazoa > Arthropoda > Arachnida > Sarcoptiformes > Damaeidae > Metabelba > Metabelba pulverosa. Next base: position 21,734 of record JAQIXC010000167.1, read on the forward strand.
TATCATTACCTTAAACATTATCATGTTGTAAACCAAATCATCATTTGCTTTCAGAGCAGAGCTTTTTCTCAAAAATATGTTTATTAAAGCAATAATTATCATGTAATTAATATTCATTTTTATATAGTTTAAATATTCAATGTATAATAAAATTATTCTGTTTAAAAATTTTCAAAATCAAACTTCTCTTGATAGTCAAAAATCAAATATACTGAGTTGATGGCGTACATGCTTATTTTATTGGAATTTTGTTAGAAGAGTTATTTAACCTCTGGATTAAAATAACATGATGATAGATCTAACTTAAGCAGTGTTTTAAATTCAAAATTAAACAATCATATCAAGGCTTTGAAGTACATGCTAAATGAATTGCAGCAACCCATACTGGCACAGTAACTTAACATGCAAAATTTACTCAGCAAATAGGATTAAATAAAAGAAGTTAGCCAGTTCCACTGTTTAGTGTATTTGTAAATAAACAAGTTCCAGAAAGTAAACAAAACTAAACTTTTATACTTATCTAACTTGTTGAATTAAGTTAAAAACAGTTAATAAATAAGTATGTTATTTGGATTTTTAAAATATCATTTTATTAAATTAAATTAAAACATTACAGATCAAATTAAACTAGCGAAATATTATTATTCAAAATTGTTTAATTTAAAACTAATACAATGTTAAAAAATTTTCAAAATTTTATGCATATTACCATGCTTAAAATAATCAAAATAGGATAAACAAAACTATAAATCCAATATACGAGCTGTAACACGCACATAATTGCATAAATAATGAATAAAAGTTAATTTACTGTAACTTGCAGTAATAAATAAAGTAATGTAACCAAAGCTATTGTTATTTTTCAAAGTGTATATAAGTAAATTAATATGCTCATTTTTTAAAGAAAATAAATAAATACAATGTAATGATAATTAAGATAGAAACAGTGATACTTTTAAGAAAATTATTGAGTGGTTATTGAACTCCAATTTCAGCCATATAGACAAATAAACTGTATATCATATCGAAGAGAAACTTTATCATGATTATTAGGTGCGATGAGTTGGCGTTTGCAAGCGTCGGCTCTAACCGTTTGTACTCTTCTCGCAGAGCCTTCACTTGTCGGTCGATTCGGGCCTTATCTGCGATGAACTCTTCCCTCACTCCTTCACTCGTATTCTATTCAAAAACAATTTTACATTTAAACAAGATTAATTTTGCATCAAACATTAGCAAATCTGCGCATTTATTATCTTGCTCTTTTGTTGGTATTTTATGTAATTTTATAACTAATAATTTACTAAGTTTTAACCAAGAGCATTACTTACCCGATAACTTGTAATAATTTTAGATAAGTGTTGTAAAAAATAGCATGCAAATATAAAATATACCTTGGTAATTGGCAGCTCGAGTGTGAGGCGTATTATGTCGTCCCTAATGAGCGCCATCTTTGCTACCAGTGCTTCGAACCTGGCGTCGGCGCCCGAATTCGTGGCCAACTCTTTCAAGAGTTGCAACTCTTTGTTTGTGAAGTCATTAGAATTATCATGTATCAAATTGAGAGACTCGTTAATTGTCATTAAATCTACTCTTTTAACCAAGAGCATATTTATTAACAGTGTGGTTATCAAGCATTTGATGTACATTTTGCTAAAATGTTTAGATATTAAATTATTCAGAATAATATTCAAAAGTCTGTCTAATTTGTCCTATTTTACAATAGTTGACTACTGTGCTGCTGCAGCAATTCAAATTCAAAACGTACATGTTAAATTCAGATTAAGATTTTAGCATTAGTTCAAAATATTAAAGGCAACGCAAGTATTTGTGCAAGTTTAATTTGTAGAAAGGATTAGAGTAGTTGAGTTAATTTTTAAAATAAGCTGGATTGAACAAAAATAAAAGTATTTTCGAAAATAAATAAAAACAAACTCGTATAAATTGCCATGCTAGTTGAAAATTGTAATAAACAATAAACAAAATTCTGAAGAAAAAAAGCTTTTACCTTCCCCTCAATAATTGAAGCAATAACATTTAATAACTTAGCAATCTTATTGGATATTCTTAATTCTACTGTATTAAAACATTTTGAAATACATTTTTATTCAACATGTATTATCTAATTAAATTCTATATTAAAATATTCACTAAAATATACATTGATAATAATAACTTTAGACTGGCAGAACTTTATATTTTAAATAATTATAAAAATAAAATAAAATTAATATTTTGAATGTTGAAATTATTTTTAAACAAATGTAATGTAAAATTTTGAAAATTTATATCTAATGCGCGTATTCTTTACGCAAATGTTTATAATATAATATAAATATTAAAAATTTTAATTATATTTCAAAACAGATTTGCTATAAAATAATTAATTATTTATAAGAATAAGCGAATAAAATGTCGATTTTATTTGATTTCTCGGGAAAAGTAATTTTGACCACCGGTTCGAGCGGTGGTATCGGCGCCGGAATAGCGATCGCAATGTCCAGAGCTGGCGCTCAGGTAGTGGTGACGGGACGTAATGCCGCGAAAGTATCTTCAGTTGCGGTCAAATGTGCGGAAGTGTCGCCGAAAGCATTGAAAGCACTCGAAGTCGTCGCCGACGTTAGTGTCGAAGAAGATTGCGATCGACTTATCGGAGATACTATCCAACGCTTCGGTCGAATCGATATTCTCGTCAATAACGCCGGAATCGCCAACACTTCCCATATATCGAACCCGAAGTACATGTCTTCATATAAACGAGTTTTGGCCACAAATCTCGATTCAGTCGTATATTTGACTCACATTTCGGTCAAACATTTGGAGAAAACGAAAGGAAATATAATTAATATATCGAGTGTTGCGGCAAAACAAGTGGTACTTAGTATTGGCATACTTTTCGCATGTATTATATCTTTAAAGTTAATTTGTGCAAGGTACAAGCTATGTCGCCATATTCTATGTCGAAAGCGGCGATCGATATGTTCACGAAGTGTATGGCCGTCGAGTTGGGACCGAAAGGCATTCGCGTTAATTCTATCAAGTTAGTTAATGAATTAAGCTTGTGCATTGTTGAATATTGTAACATGGCTATATTTAGGAAATTATTCCAATTGTGTTGTAGTGTTGGCGTCGTTCCGACCAATTTAATCGACGCTATGATGCCGAGGAAAGAGGCGGTCGACAAGGTGTGGCGCAACTACGCGGCCGCCAATCCGGTCGGTCGCGCCGGCAGAGTCGACGACATCGCGAACGCCGTTATGTTTTTGGCCGCAACTGAGTCGGCGTTCATAACAGGCGCTAACTTCGCGGTCGACGGCGGAAGCATCGCCGCGAATGTCGATCCGAACAAAATGCTCGTTTAATAATGTTACTTGCTTATTTTATATAAGCGCTAAATATACTGTAACATGCTAATTTCAATTACTGATATGATCATAAGCTTAAATACTGTAAATAATTATATTATATTAAAGAATTGAACTTTTCCAAAATTTAAGCATGCTAATTTGCGTAATTTGCTATTATTTTTCGTTAAAACATTAATAACAAGGAAGCTTGTACAGTAACTAGCACGAATTGTAAAAAGCCTAATTTGAGACTAATGCTTAAATATAAAGTAAAAAATATTGATTTGGTTTATTCTAAATTGCTCATATTTGTTTCGTACACAGTTAAAATTTTAACTATATACTAAATTTAACCGCAAATGAAAAAACACTATCGGTACTCAAAAGTTTAAAATTGTACTTTAAAATAAACTAACTAATTTATATTGATAAATGATCGTTGTAGTACTGTGTTTGTAAATCGTCCAAAAACATACATGCATATTTCGAAATTACAGAAACAGTAAAACAATTCTCGTTTCAAAAGAACCTTTTTATTGAAAAAACAAATGAAAATACATTTTCGATCGAAACTCTAATTGAAATATATTTTTATATAAATCTTATGATTAGTTATATTACAAAATCATTGCTAAGAACACGAAAATCAATGCTTTCTATGAAATCGTAGAAAAATTAAAATACGAATAAAAGTCCAAAACTTTCGACAAAATAGGAAATTAAAAAAAACACAAAAATATATAATTTAAACCAAAAAAAAAACATAAAATAAAAATTCGGTATTCGAGTGAACAGAAAAAATAAATGTAATACAGTATTAATTAAGAGTTAATTGCAATAATAAATCAAGCTACAAAATAAAGTCTCATGCTCTTTTTTCTCAAAAAAAGTGTATACAAGTATATCATTGAATTGGAGTGTTATTTACGATTAGAAAATAAGTATAAAATCGCGAAAATCGTTAGCGAAATGGCTTGGAATGAGAGCGACGGCACTAAATGCGAGGAATGGCTGCACTGGACACCCGTGTGCGTCACTGTGAACTTGATCTGCTCCAGGTTCAGGCATCGGTTATCTTGATCAAATTGAAAAACAACAAGTTAATAAATTAATCTTCTCAAAAAATGCAACAAGACACAATAACAATAGTGATCTAGCACGTACCGGTGCACTGGCCCTGGCCGGGCTTGTCTTTGCCCCAAACGGTGAAGTAGAAGGGGTCGCACGAGGAGACGGACTCGCCTTTGCACGGATTGCTGATCTTGAAGTAGTCCTCCTGTCCGGCCGTCAGATCAATGCAGTACTTCGTGTCTTCGGGCGGATATGTCCGGTCGTAACACACTTTGATGTTTCCGTCTTCGGCTTTGAACTGCAGTTAACGCACGAATCGGCGATTAGTTGGCAATACATACATACAATCATAACACTAATAGTCAATACAAAAGTACTTTATCTATACATTAACACACGAGCGTAAAGTTTAAAACATTGCAAATTTTCAATATTTATACTTGATAGAATTTATATCGTTTACTCCTACGATAATTTAAAATAATATTAAATGCTAGAAATTCTAGCAAGGTCTAATTTCAAAAATGTGCGAAATTTTACTCTATGTATGCGATTGCCCACCCTTCCCTTCTAACCCCAACCAAAGTAACATGCATGTTTTGTTAAACTTACGTAGAACTTGATGGTAAAGCTGCGGTGGAAGTACTCGGGGTACATGGCCCAGTTCTGGCGGTAGCCGGGCGTCACGAAGCCGGTGTACTGGACGCCGTCCGAGCGCTTGTCGTCGCACTGGTAGTACTGGAAGATGGCCGGGTTGTCGCATATCTTCTTCGCCACCTCCGACCCGATGTTGCCGGCCGTCGGCGATATGTAGTCATTGCTGTTGTCGTCGTTGTCGCGCATAATGTCCTTAAAGAGGTCCGGATTGTTGGCGACGGAGATGAAGCGGACGTCGCGGTGGCGGTACCGGAGCTTGTCTTTGAACTCGCTGTAGTCGTCTTTGTCGGCGCCAGAGTCCGGCGCCTTCGCCACGGAGTCGAAGTCGATGAGGACGACCGACTTGGCCGGGATGGCCGAGTCGTTCAGACGCGGAGTCCAGTACTCGTAGTTCATAAGCGTTTGGTTCAGATATCGGAACAGTTTTCCCGTATTTGGAACCGTCGACGCACTCGCTGTGAGACAAAACAATCATGGTAATTCTTTAATTCAATGCTATCATGCTAAATATTAATAAAGCAATGTTTTAAATAACTAATAAGAATAAATAAAAATAAGGATTGTAGCAAGTTAAATTTAATTATAATATAACGATAACTCAGATGGAATTAGTTAATACTGCTAAATTAGTATGTTTAAATATAATCTTGATAATAATTAACTAATAGTAGACTCACTTCGATTGTAGTCATTGGCGCGACACTGCGCGTAGCCGGTGCTGGTGGTGTTGAAGGCGGCGGCGCCGAGGGGCCAGGTGCCGGTGCCGATCGAGAGCGGGATTCCCGTATTGGGCGAACCGGTCTGCGAGTTGACGAACACCGAAACAGTTCCGCCGAAGTTCCGGAAGTTGACTAAATTGCCGGCGATCTGCGCGACAATGTTGGCCGAGTTTTGCACTTTGGTCGCGTCGGCCGCGTCGATCATGAAGATCACATCCGTGGGCGTCTCGCACGCGGAGTTCTTGTCCAGCGTTCCCAACGCGTTGTTGCAGTAGTCGGCGCTACTGCCGTCGCGCACTAGTAGTTAGCGTTCAAATAGAATCGTTAAAATTATCATGCTTATTTAACAAAATAATCAAATACAGTAATCATTTCTAATTAGGGTAAATTAATCAAGATGCAATTACACGGTCCGGAGGCGCTGTTGAGTGCGCTCTGGAACTCGCCGGCCGGCTGTGGCTGCGCGAAGCCGTAGCTATTGATGATCGACTTGACGACGGCGTAGCCGAGCGCCGACGTCTGCACCTCCTGTATAGACGCCGGCATAGCTCGGCTGCAGTACCCGTATTGCGTGGATCCGCTGACAGTTGTGATGATGTTCTTCGAGTAATACGAGCGCAAGACATTCGACAGCCGCAGGTTCTGCGGGATCTGGTTGTTCATTTTGGCCAGGTACCTGCCGATGTTGTAGCCGTCGAGCGCGCCTCTCAACTCGGCCACCGTCGCCTTACTGACCATTCGGGCGGTCGAGAACTCCGTCGGCTTAATGCCGTCGATGCCGTAGTCGGTCGTACATGAGGTCGAACCCCATTTGCCGGTCAGTGTGAAGACGTAGGTCTTGTCGCTGGTCAGCGACGTCGAGCTGCCCCACAGGTCGGCGATAGTGGCGGCCGACACGATGTCGATGTTGGTGCCGAGCAAACCCTGAGCCCAGTTCGGGATCGGCTTCTTATTGCCGGCCGCGTCGAGCATCTCCTTCACCGTCATTGTCGATTTGCCGAACGCCGTAATACCGGCCACTACGCCGACCAACACGCGTCCGGCCGCTATCGCTTCGGTCGGGTGGCCGCGGAAGCTGACGACACCGATCTCGCGGTATTGGCTGATGGGAGTCGTCGCGTAGGTCTGCCGGTTCGGCGTCAGGAAACCCGACGCAACGCCCGCTCTGTTGTTGTTATTGTTATTATTGTTGTTATTGTTGTAGTTATTGTTGTTATTGTTAGCGTTCGGCGCGTTCTGGCGGCCGCCGTTCTGGCGCTGCGGCTGCTGCTGCCGGTTGTACGCGTTGTACGCCTGGCGCCGGCCCCGACTCAGCGGCGGGAGGTAACTGTTCTGCGGCGTCGGCGGCGTAATCGAGTCGATGAGGTTGTGCGACAGCATCAGGTAGAGAGAGCACAGCTCCTCCTGAGTGTAGAAGTTGTCGGGAAAGTAGTAGTCGTTGTTCGCGGCCCCGCTGTCCACATCCGACAGGAATATGTTCATCATATCCGCGCTCTCCTTATCCCGCGAGCTCTGCAGCGCCGGTCGCGTCGCCGGTTCGTAGCCATCGAATCGGAATCTAAGCGTTTGAACAGTTTTAGTGTTTAGTTGAGTAATTAGTAGTTAGTTTGTTTAAACCTACATGCTAATTTAATATGTTTATTATGTCGTACATTTTGAACTACATACAGCATTTAAACTATATATTTTGTTAATCATCGTTTTGAGTATTTTATATAATCAATAATTGAATACATAAAAATCTAACTTGCTACTAAATTTTTGGTTTATTAATTAAATAAGTTTAGCTTAATTAAAACGTACAGTATGTACAATGAAATATACAGTGTACAGGTAAATGTACAGTAGGTTTAAAGTTTAAACTATGGCTAAAATCTGAAGGTGTGATCTGAATGCTAGTATAGTTATTATTAAAACTTATTACAGTATAAAAATGCCTAAATGTTCAGTATTACAGTAAATTACTTAGCTACTTTATTTAAATACTTACACTAAACTTATACATATTAAGAATGAAATTTAAACTTTAAGTTTAATTAAAAAAGCAACCTAGCTAAAACAATATAGGCATACCTGCGCAAGAAATAGCGAGCGATGACGTCGGGGCCGGCATTGCTGAGCACATTGGAGAGCGTCTGGTCGGTGCCGTTCGCCACCATTAGCTCGAAGCGCTCGATCAGCGCAATCAGGTTCTCCATACTCCGGCCCGAGAGGAACTGGTCCCAGCGGTTGCCGGAGCCCGAGAGGCCCAGACACGGCTGTTCGACGCCCTCGTGAAACACATCCGCCGTTGAGCTGACGGCGTTGCCGGCCGTCAGCGTCGTTCGCAGTCCATTGCCATACTGGCCCTTCACCTGCACCACCGCCACCGCGCATAGCAGTACTATCCGGGTAATAGACCCCATTGTCTGCAGCAAGGTAATTTCGATTGTAACTTGTTAGAATTTATTATAAATTGCACTTGCTTAAAATACTTGAGTAATAATTTAGTTTAAATATAAATAACTGTTTAGTTATAATTTATTCATGTATAAATTTAAGTTTACATGATGATTAATGAACTAAATAGTTTAGTAAGCAATATAAAATATGGCGTGTTGTTGCTTCTTGATAACTTACGTTGAATAATAAATAAATATTAAGTAGTTTTCTATATATAAGTTATGTACTGTATAAGTTTTGTTTTATACGATTTACTTTCGAAATATACAGTAAAAAAAGTTTTACTCCTTTTCTATAGAAATAGTTTTCGATTGACTTCGCATTTGATAATCACTGTTAGTGAGTAAGACCGCAAAAAATAAGTGCACTGTATATTCTACACAGTATATTTATTCAATTCATTTCTCGTTCCGATTGTGTCGTGTTGGTGACTCGCGATAAGACATCTCACTTACAATACTTTTTGCACAGAATAACTGTAAAAAATAAGGCTTTTAACTGACGAATACAACGCTTAAAACGTTTCAGTCGGAAGTGTAACAAATATTTTAGTCAATAGTCGTTATCACTATTCGCTATGTCTTCGGAAACACTTATATCGCGTATTAAATGATTGACTTTTATTATCGCATTTTCTATCAATTGATTTAAATCAATTCACACACACAAAAACGCATGATTCACCCTGTCTAATTTTACTATAGTACTAATTTGAATTTTAAATGTATCAAGTTTCAAAACAGAGCTACTGTATGATTAATTTTAAGATGTATAGCAATATTCTTTGGAAATATTAAATTTCTATTACATATAATAAATATATATTTTTTAAACTATTTTTTCGTAAACTAATATTTTTTTTTGTGAAAATGGTTTTGAAAATTGTATATTTGAGCATTGTAGAAATTTTTGCGCAACAAAAAACGCCGATTTCCGGAAAAGCAAACAAAATATTTGTTTCCCAAAAACAAACTAATTTTTGTGCGATTTTCGCCAAATTTTTAGAACAAATACTTCATATCAATAGTAAATAAACAGAAAATTTTCAAGAGTTTCCGTTAGGTTCGAAAAACTTTTAAAAACATACAGCTTAATATGTTACTAACAGCGAAAATAGTTACACAGAATAAATGCTAGCATTTAGCAAAAATCTTATAACAAAAAACGTTTAAACAATAAATAATATAGTATTTAGTGATAAGAATAGAAATTAGTTTAAAATTATTGCTAATTATTGTTAAGAAATAATTAATTGAATTGAAACGGACCTTAAAATTAAGTGATGTAATGAAGTGATGAGATGACCGGAAATAGCTACGTGGTAAAAGATAAATAAACTAGATTGCTTGTTTTTTAAAAGCTCTCGTATACAGTAGGTATCGAACCAAACGGTGCGAATACCCCGACACTAGTGCGAGAGTCACACCCAAACAGAAAATTTCTACTTTTAATGGCTTTTATTAGTAATAAAAGTGATTATAAGAGAGAATGTGTTGTTAGAGACGAGAGTCAGAGATATTAAAGTCGAGAGTCGACTGAAACCATACAAACAATCGTTTGATAACTCGAACGCAACTAAAGAGTGGAAACTGTTCTCTAATATCGATATCTATAGTATTTCTGCATTTCTGCTGATATGCGGCCACTCTTTGCCGTTCGACTCAATATGAAAACCTTTGATACGAATTCGCAAATAAGTATTCGATTTGTTATTCGCGACAATTATCTATAGTTTTGAGTAAAGATTTTGACATGCTTATATTTTCTACATATAACATGCATTTTTAACTATTAATAGGGTCTGCGTTAAATTGACCTGTCAGTGCATCACCAAGCAACAAGTTAAAAGAAATGGAACTTTTATATATTTATGCATACTATTTTATGTAAATTTGTTCTTTGCAAAAAAACTTAATAAAGAGGGCAAATAAAATTATTTATTTATTTTATAAACATATTAGCATGCAAACAAATTACACAATTGATTAAAGCCATCTGCTAATTTTTTTCTTCTGTTTATTTTGCATAGTATTAATTAAAACTTAACCCTTGACTATATGACCTAGACTACATTAGACTGTATTTAATTTTAAAATATTTTATTTAATACTTAGTTTACTAAAATGTAACTGTGCAATTAAAAAGTTATACCAAGTACAATTTAAATTATTTATATAGATGATAATTTGTCTTACTAATCAACATTTAATTTTTTTAAATAATAATTAAAAATATTTTTTAACTTTGCAATTTTTTTTATAGATTTTTAATAAATGAATTTATTTCGCAAATACAATCTTGTTACAATAAAAATTTAGGATAGACTCATACCATTGCTGAGTATTAATTCAAACTTTATATTAAAGCAAATATTGTTCAGTTGTTCGAAGAATTGGAATACTTTTGTGTGAAGTCAGCGATAATTACCACAGAAATAGAGATTTCGTGTTTGTATTCAGTCTTTTCTATTGTGTTCTCGCGATAAGAGTTACTTATTTTTTACATTACATTAAAACTATTAAATAAATGGAATAAAATAGCATTCTACATTAATCACCAAGACAGATTCTGTTCAATAAGTTTTTCTGTTTTATTGATAAAATATTTTTATCGTTAATATTCAATATTAAGCGCAGTTTTGATATTTCAGTTAAAGTATTTAGATTTTATTATTGTATTGTTTATAAATGTTCATGATTAAAATAAACCATATTAAAAATATTATTTAAATCAAATAAGCAAGTATGCTTTTAAATATTAAGCGTTTTAAATAATTAAATTTACGAAATATTTATTAATATTTTAAAATTTAATTTTTTGAATAAATTATTCTGTATAAAAATCATGACTAATCCGCGCAAATTCTTCCTAGCAATATATTACATGATACAATAAATAACAATTATTCAGTCAACAAATAAGTGGCACAACAATTGCAATAAACATTTAATCCGTTGTAATCCACTTGAGTTTTATTACCCGACACATGAATGCAGTTATGAACTGAACAAAAAGTTTTATACTGTATAAATTATTCCAGACAAAAATCAAATTTATTTAGATTTACATGCCTAATTTCAAAATCAACTGTAGTTTATTTCTTATGCTTTCATTATATTCAGCTATAATTATAATTTAAATAACTTATAGAAGCATTGAAACAAAGTTTAATTCATCTAGATCACTTTTATTTATTATTGTTTGGCTTAAATATTGTCTTGATAAAATAATGCAATAAGTGTGAGTAAACTTAAAAAATGAAATGGATTTTTAAAATAATCGTGCATAATGTTTTTATATTGCGAAACAATATATTTGTAAAAATTTATATTGATTAGAATAGAAATTAAGCAATCTACAAAACGTTTCAACTGTTAACTGTTCTATTTGCAATTTTGCATATGAAAATTAGATTAAATCAAGAAAAAGTGACAATGTTAATATTTGCAAATAGCTTACTCGTTCGTCGATTTGATTTCTAGCTAGAATAAGCGTCTAGAATTGTACAATTGTACATGACTATTTAGGGACTATTTAGGCCGATAACTCGCATTTCACTCTCACTTCTAGTGATTTTATCGCCGAAAGTAAATCGTATTTTATAAGTCTTTTTGACATATATTTTATCACTAACTTAATACAGTACACTGCACAATTTCGAGAGTTTTGATTAAATTAGCAACATGTTTAATCTTAAAATCAACATAATAAATTCTTTGCATTTTACATTAATATAATTAAAAGTTTATACAATACACTGTATAGCATTTTTAGCATGCAAAAATAAATAACAAACTTAACTTCGCAGTAATATTAAGACTAATTTATTTTTTAAATGTTTTAATTTCTACTCTCATGCAACATGTTGATTATAAAAAAAAATCACACAGTTAATTTTGCTTTAAAATTGAAATAAATAAATACTAATAATTAACATTTATAATTACTTGAAATGAAAGAATAAATAGCAGTTTAAGTTACATAATGAACAAGGTAAAATTCAAACTAATATAAATACTAAAAATTATTTCAGTTGTCTTAACAAGAATGTATAAATAGTTATATCCGACAAAATTCGCATTTCCATCTCGTCGAAGCCAATTGACCATGCTTAGTGCTTAATTGAGCAAGCAGGTCCAATTGCTCTATAGTGCGGAGAGAAGTACATCTCGGAATCCGGTGTTATTCGCACTAAAAACAAACATTATAACATTAAAATATTATTATCAACATTTAAAAATTAGTGAAATGACTTAATGAGCAAAATTTGAGCATACTACTTAGCATCAATCCACATTCTTAAACTTAATTGTTGCCGAACTCATCTCGTGTTCCCAAATGGCAGTGAATGTCCTGTTTATCAAATCAATGCTCGCTTTGGTCTGCTTTGAACTTTCACCATGCTTCATTACGCCAATTATACCATTAATAATTTTGTTGCTTACAACTATTTGAACCGAACAAATTAGAACTATACACAAACAAATCGATGAATAATTTGCCATTCTCTTTTCTGTAGCAAATATGCTGTATATTTCTTGTTTAGTGACAAATACAAATGAATAGAATGAATAGATTTTGCGTTTGCTTTAAAAATGTAGCAAGTACAGGTATTTATAGCATTTTATATCCGGGTTAGTTTTAAGCTCATTATATTTAATCTTAAGCTAATTCTTGCAGTCTAAAGTAGCTGTTTTTAAATAAAATGTTCTTGTCAATATGCTCATCAATTAAAAAAAATATATTTTTAAATTATAAAACAATATGCTTAATTTAGATTTTAAAAATTAATATGCAAGGTATAATTGCACAATCTAAACAAGCAAGTAACCTTGTCAATTTTAAGTATGTAAATCTAAGAAATCTCTAATTAATTAATTTAATTTTAAGTTGGGTAGTTTATTTGGGCGGGTAAATTATTATGCTAAAAAATATTATATGTAAATCTAAATCATGCTGTTTCTTTTAATTTGTACATGATAAAATTATTTCTAAATAAAATTGTATAAAATGATTAAATTAAAAACTAAAGAAAATAATGACGTAATTATTGTATGGCTTTAAAACCCAAACCAAAACTGTTTGTTGTTTTTGGAAACGAAATTCAATACGAAATCGAAAACCGAAATCAAAACAAACGATTAGTTTATAAATAAATTGAATTAATAATTAAATTCAATTAAATAAACAATCGATTAATCGACGGAATGGCGCGAAGTGTGAGCAGAAGTCGCAGCCGTTCTCCACATTCGCCGCATTCGTCGCATCGAAGCAAAGGTTTGAACGAATTGTCGCGAAAACTGCGGCAAATATTTCGCAAATTATTCGCAAATTAATTGTTTGTATCGATCGATGCGAAGACCGACTCAAACGGAAGGAGAGTTCGCGACCCGAGCGCAGTGGCGGCCGAGTGGACAGGGATCGGGAGCGCGAGAGGGAACGCGAACGCGATAGAGAGCGCGAGCGGGAGAGGGAGCGCGACAGAGAGCGCGCCGACAGAGGCCGCGACAGAGGCAGAGGCCGCGACGATCGCCGACCCGTCGGCCACTCCGACAGAGACCGCATTCGCGACCATTCGAACGGTTTTCTTGATTTTTACATTGCGTTCAAAGTCTCGACAATTGCTAACATTTTTATTTGATTTTCGCCGAAACAGAGCGCCGGAGAAGTCGTTCGCCGAGCGGTCGGAACGGGCGTCGGGCCGGCAGACGGAGGAGTCGATCCAAGTATTGATTTTTTGAAATAATATTTTGTTTTTAATTAATTTTAACGTTTTTTGTGTGCAGAGAGAAGTCGGAGCCGAAGACCCGGCACCTGACCCAACAGCGGCCGGAGATCACCGAAAAGGACTTGGAGGGCAAGTCGGAGGACGAGGTTCTGATGATCCGGACGATGGGTTTCGTCGGCTTCGATACGACGAAAGTGAGGCTCACTTTCCGTTCCATTCAATTGGTTTTTGGATTCAATTTTGTTTTCAATTAAACTAATTATTACTCAATTCGTAGGACAAACAGGTGAAGGGGAACGACATCTCCGCCGTCCATGTGCTGCAGAAGCGGAAGTATAGGTGCGCTATAATTTAAGCAAGATTGTTTTGGAATTTCGACAAATATTCAGTTTTTCTAAGAATTAATTTTTGATTTTTTCCGAATCGATAGACAATATATGAACCGAAAGGGAGGCTTCAATCGACCGCTCGATTTCTGCGCTTAGATCCCAATCCCCAAACCATTTGACCCGTTATCTCATCGCCACCCGAACCCCCCGGACCGCCGAACTCCCAGCGCTATTCATAATACGAGTGAAACTAATTTGTCATTAATTTTGCGAACTTTATACACATCTCTCATCTGATTTGTAAAGTTTTTTGTGCTTTTTTGAACTAAACTAATCGAATAAATTAACTTGTTTAAATTAACTGATTTAACCTTGATTATTTAACCTTCTTTATTCCAAATTATCTTGTCACTTTAAAAATTAACTTGATTAATAAACTCATCTAAATATTTAAATTATGTAGTATACTTTTGGAAATATTCTACACATTTAGGACTTTTATATATAGAAAATTACAGACAATTTGAATAGAGCTGTAGTGAAGTAAAGGTCCAAATCGTTTGCTCAACACTTACGCTGTTTTTACTCGAATTGATGTAAACATTGTTTTGAATTTTTTTCATTTGAGTACTCATTGAGTGTTTAGTAAACAAAACAAATATTTATTTCAAACAAAAGTCTCAATTAATTTAGTGCCGAAAATGTCGATCAACTTATGCGACGAAGAGTTGTTTAACGCGAAGCTGATCCGCATCTCGTGTTCGCATATCTGCGCTGACAATCATTCGGTGCATAATCTGGTGGCCAATGATCCGGCGGTTCGGGCGAAGGGTTTCAGGTATTGGTCGCACAAATCGATTCGCAAAACAAAACACAAAAATATGTTTTCAAATCATACCCGAAATCACCGCTGATTTCTGACCAGATTTGCGAACTATGAGTAGTGCCGGACATCACTCATCGGTAACCACCGATCGATTGGTTAACTAAACACTTCTTTCGTTTGATTTCAGAACCGATTACTTCATTCGACCGCCGATTGAGATAACGATTGAATGCGAATTCAAATTCGATATAAATCGCATCGAAATCGGTCTCAAAAGCGGCGATAATAAGACCGAAAGTCTCGAAATCTATTCGTCGGCCGACGGCCGCGACTATCGCCTCATTAGCCGCCAATACGAGTGCCGCGCGTCCGACGCCCTCTGTCTGCGGAACGTCGGCTTTCGGCCGAACGCGACGCTCGGCCGACGCGGCGTTGACTCCAGCGCCGCCGCCGACCGGTCGGCCGTCCGAACGGCGAACGCGAACTCGAATTCAATTAATTTATTCAAAAACTGTTTTCGAATCCAAACGATACGGATTCGGGTCTTACGGACCGAGAACTCGACGATTCCCTGTCTTAGGTCTGAAACGAAAAGTTGTTTTTTTAAACAAAACTTTTTTTTAATTAATTTTTTGTTTTTTTTTCTGAATTTAAATTTCAAACAAATATTTTGTTCTATTGATAGCAATACTAATCAAATACTTGTTTAAAGTTTTAAAATATTTATTCATTTGGTTTAGAACTTAGGCTTAGGTTTAGAACAAAAAGTTGTATTTTTTTGGCGAAAATTTTAATTAATTTTATGTTTTTTTTTTCAATTATTTTTTCATTTGCTATCCAATAGTCATCTAAACATTTATTGTCAACCAATACGACAAACAAACGCCGAAATGTTGGCCACAATTGCGGACATCTATCGGAAGAGCGAATGCGGCCGACAGTCGGCGAATGCGTCGAAAGGCAGCGAAAAGTCGATAAAAAGTTTCTATAATTCGGGTTCCGATCGAAAAGTGGACACAAATGAGGAGACGATTAGTGTTTCGAAAATTAAGCGCAAATTCGAATCGATAGCCGAGACGAACGGCGCGGACACTGCGGCCGCGATTCCGGATGAGTTCGTCGATCCGATTACCGACGAGATTATGATTGACCCGATTTTGCTGCCGTCGGGCCATTCGGTCGACAGAACCACTTTAGACAAGTATTTGGCCGAAGAGGCGAAGTGGTGTCGGCGCCCGTCCGACCCGTTCACGCAATTGCTGTTCACTGCCGACCGACAGCCGAATCCGAATCTAATACTCAGACAACGCGTCGACGACTACTTGAGTCAAATGACGGGCCAGTCGTTGCTGACTACAGGCGCCGAATCGGCACTCGACGAGCGGTTGGCGCCGGCGGCCAAACGCCGTATCGTTGGCTATAATTATGTGAATAATAGTAATAAAAATAAATTGATTTCAAGTAAACTCTTGTCGAACACTACGGGCGCTGACTGTGCGAAGTCTGTCGGCGCCGGCGGTTCGAGTGCAGGATTGGTGACGACTGAGCGACTCATGTGCAGCGAATGCGCGGACTGTCATCGCAGTGCCGGCGCATCCGAACCTACCGTTTGGTATAAACTGTTTTGCAATCATTTGATATGTAGACAAAAACTGTTGGAAAAAACGGCCGAAAAGCGCAAAACTATTGTTTGCAGAGACTGTCGAACCGAGTCGTCGACCGAACAGATCGTGAAATTGAATCAAATTTTGTAGAAATCGATAACAATTTTACGAAATATATAATTTAATTAAATTTTTAAATAAATAATATTTGTGTTTTATAATGCAATTAAATGAATGAATAGTTGGTTGAAATAATAGATTCTACGCAAACATGCGTAACAAGTCGTCGAATGCGGTAATCGTCGACTGAACAGCACTGAAGAACTGTTTGATTCGCTTGAATCGGGTTCTGATTTGCGCGACAATTGGCGCCAATTTGTCCGCAACTCCACGCTTGGGCTTATTGTCCGCCACAGCCGTCGACAAGCGCCGCAGCTCTGCCGCAATCAACGCCAAGTCGGCGCTCCTCTTCTCGTCGACTGCCGGCGCCGGCGTCGCCACATGTCTGGCCAGCGCTGACGGCCGCTCTTTAGCCACAAATGATTGGATCAACTGATGCAAGCGTTGCTTAGAAACCAAAACGACTACCACTGATGTCTGGTTTCCGACTGTCGAACGCATTGTTTATTTTAATTGATTTTGTGCTCAAAACTGGTTAATCAGATAATAATTCTCGTATTTAAAGATTAATTTTAGAATAAGTCGAACAAAGATGGAGTCTAGAATCTTAGTTTAATTTACGGCTCATTAGCTTATATACCTGTTAATTTGGTGGTGAGGTTTCGGTGAGTCTTGCTCTCGCTATTAACATACGGTAAAATCAAACATGATACAAGTAAAAAATTCATTCTTAAAATCTACGTATAAATAAAAACTTAATAAAATATATTTACAATTATTTTACAATGTAGTTTTTAAAAATTACTATACGTTCAAACACTTTTAGTTTAATTTACATTAATGTTTAAAGTTATTGTGAAAAATAGTAATTTGTAACGAATTAATTATACACTTGAATAGATAATTAAGAATTATAAATTAAAAATTGAAATAATTTCAGTATAAAAATCATCTTGCTCAAGTATAAAGTAAGGAAGAATAATAAAAACAAAAATTATATTAAAGCGTTTTTAGACTAGTTGATTATAACTTATTCTAATGGAGTGAATACTTAATTTAACTAGATAGATTTCTTACTTGTGACTAATTGCGTTTATCAAGTCCAATTCAGTCCGGTTACGCTCAACTACACTGTTTGATTTTACTGGTGTTTTAAAGCTTATTTCATTAATAGAGTCATCAATAGCTGCTGAACTACTAGATGTGAACATGATAAAATTAATAAAAATGCAAAATATTACATAACTCATCTTCACTAATAAAATATACAAATTAACTTGTTAGCATGTAGCTTTTAAAGTAGAAGGAAACTTTCTAGTATTTTATAAATGCACATTTGTCATATTAGGAATTAAAGTTATAGTTGCATGCTTAATCTATGTACATTGTACAGGTATAACTCGCTATTCCGGTTCAGTGGCTTGCTAAATCTAAGATTATAACGTACAAATATTAGCATGGCTAAAAACTAACGGCGAATGGCTAACTTTATACAGTGTTTAATAGATGTCTGTTAAAGTTTCTAGGTATGTGTTGAGTATCTAGCTAACTTTAACAGCGCGAAAATAAGCAAAACTAAATAATTTATTTATGACTGTATAAAATTATAACAAAATTAAATAAGATCAAATAAAATGATAATTACGACAATAATGGGTTAATTTGTTTTAATTATTAATTACATGATTTAAGTGGAAATATGCATAAAATTGTCTCAATTAGGCACTAAATAAATACGGTGTGAATATAGCTTTGACTATAAAATTAAACAAGATTATAACAGATTATAGCACTGTTTGACAATATCGGCGCACTTCTCTCAAATTGAATGAAATTTTTTAGAAATAAAACTTAAATTTTGTAAATAAAACGAATTTTAATTGAATTGAATTAAATGTCTTGTTTTTTGTTTGTTTTTTGAATGCAATTTAAATTTTTACAAAAATCAATCAAAGAATGAGAAATGCGGTATAAAAAGTCGGAAAAATTAAACAGGCTTATTGAAAGATAGCAATCAATTTTTTGCTAATTGTCAAGATCAATTTGAGATGCGTCGAAATATGAGAGACTGAATCGATTGCATTGGAAAGCATGTCGAGAACGGCACTCATTTTCAGCATGTCGCGTTTGGGCAGCACCGGCAGCGCACTCTTGGCCTTATCGGCGATCGACGCGACGGTCGCGTTAACGGTCGCCAGCGCTGCCGCCAAACGCTTGTTCTCCGCCTCGAGAGTCACGAGTCGGGCGATCACTGACTCGTTATCTGCCGGTGCTATCAAACCGGGATTACGCGCATCCGCGGCGCCCGAACTCGTCGCGGGTTGACCGGCCGGCGCCGGAGTAGACTGTTCGACCAATTTTAGAAACCGTTTACCCGATCCGTCCACTGAACACATGGGTACAGCTGTGCAATGCATGAGATATAAAATGATTGAATCATGCTCATTTAATCAGTTTGTAAAATCAAACATAGTAAATTTTACTATACCCTTCACGATCGCCGATAGTTGTTTCTGTGCAGTCTTGTAGCCGCTGTTGATAGCAATTATTAAAATATGACGAACAAAAACTTTATTATAAAATTGATATGTATAAATAAAATGTATTTAAATAAAAATTAATACAATGTATAATATAAAATGCTAAGAAATGCTTATAAAATCCAAATGCGACTTATATGACAAGCGAATGCGAAATAAAATTTTACTTGATGAATACTTACTCATGACTAATTTCGTGTATCATGTCTAATTTATTTCGGTGATGCATAGCTATACGGTTCGATTTTAGGCGAATTTTATCATTAATTTCATTGATAGACTCATCAATAACTGCTGAGTTAATAAATGTAAGCATGATAAAATTTATGTAACTGAAAAATATATAATTCATGTTCATTAACAAATATCAAGATAAAATCACAAATAAACTTATTCGTAGGTAAAGTTTCACTTTAAGTCACAAACTTAGCAAGTTAGAAGTTAAAATTGAATGTTTGTAAATGATACATGCACTCTTTAATCCGTATGATCTGATAAGACAAAACCAGGAACCGCATCATAGAGTAGTCAGTTCAAAAAGCGTGCATGGTAGACTTGAGTATAGTGTTAACTCGCGATTCCGGTTCAGTTGCTTGCTAAGTCTAACTCGTCGTGCGAGGAAAGTGTCTTTCACCGAATCAATTGAGTGTAGCATCAAATTGAAGCTTGGAGTGGTCAGAAAATGAATCTGGACAAATTAGCGGCGAATGGATAGTCCTGCGCCCGAAATCAATGGCCAGAAGCGGT